>JAQYXR010000577.1:0-73684 GCA_030545055.2 Neoaliturus tenellus
TAACAAACAGGACACAAAGGATAAAAGACACAGGAGACATAGGGTACAAGTAAAACACTCTCATATAAAACAATTCGCAATACCCAAACGCAAGCGCAATATCTTACAACTAATACAAGTCTTAAAGTTAGAGTAGACTTCGCTAAACACTGAAGGCGCCATTCAATGTTTAGTGATGCCTATGGCGGTCCGTCCCGGTCGTTCACGTTCAACGCGCGGGAGCGGACTGCGAGCTGGCTCTGGCCGGACCCCCTTATATCCCCACCGGGGCTGCCACGCCCAGGATATCAGGGGTGGGGGAGGGGGTGGGGGTGGGGGTGGGGGTGGGGGTGGGGGTGGGGGTGGGGGGGGGGGGGGGTTCGCACTTTTGTCGGGGGGGGGGGGGGTTCGCACTTTTGTCGGGGGGGGGGGGGGGGTCAGGTAAGTTAAGTGGGTCAAGGTCACCCACAACACTTGTACTCTAAGTGTTGGCTATACCCCCACCACAACTGGGTCCCTAGGCTGCACAACACCGCTTCGCCAGTATGTCTCCGGCTTCCATGCGGTGCGTCTCGCTGTTCTCTAGCTCTCTATATGTAAGTAATTTTACAAGTTCTGAATGTAGGTCACTACACTTTAACTCTGGGACGATATCGACTTGTAGTATTTCAGTGTTTTGACTCAAGGTCATCACACTTTAACTCTAACACATCGGTTATCGTACCAGAGGTGCTCAATAACCTAACTTGTAATGTTTAGGGTGGCGTTTGCACGCCACGTGGTATCGCCATGAGTGTCCAGTCCAAGTTTTAAGTTAGATTAATTTTACTGTAATCTTTTCCATTTCCGCTTCGTTTTGCCAAAGTATAAGGTGTCGCTTAATAAAGTGGTATTTCTCTAAAGTTATAGGAGATTGCAGGGATACAATTAGTTTATTTAGGAGACTCTTCATCTTGGAGTTTAACACAATTTCCACTTTGACTTTGCTTCCTCGGCTCTCACAGCCTAAGCTGTACAGAAATGTTTCTTCTAGTGCCAACTCGGGCCAAGAGAACAGTGTGTTGACTGTAGGACAGCTCATGGTGAAGTGATGCGATACTCCAGCGTACCACCTCACCTTCCCCCACCACTGTGACCTTCCCCCACTCCTGCTGTTTCCCCCACCTCTTTTCCCTTCACTCATGCGCTACAAGCAGTCTCTCAGTATTGTGCGGACTTTTGTGAGGTGAAGCCATGTCGCAGGACACTTTAGGTAAGAAACTTAGCCGTGTTAAGACTTTATTAGTTGCTCACTGTCCACCACTCAAAGTTAAGAGAGTTTCAACTTTAGCTAAGTGGCGCAAACTGTTGCGCGGACACCCTAAGTTTTATACAAAACAGACTAATGTCAGTTTTACTGATGAGGATTTGTTTAATATATTGGATGAAATGACTTTTCCTTGCAAAATTCAGTTAGTTACTCCCATTCCTGACAGTTTAGAGTCTTAGTCTCTCAAGCCAATATACCTAGCGTACACAGAGCCTGACAGTCAGTCACTCGGTGGCTGTCGTGGGGTGCGCATTGGTGTCGGCGCTCCGTTGTTAGGTTTTCAAGGTCACAGTAATATCAAATTGTTGGTGTTGTTCTGGTTCAAGGTCACCTGAGGGATAACCGATTGCCCATTTAGGCAGGGTCATGTCAGAAACTCGAGTTTAACTTGGCACTTTTGCCGTTTCTCGTCGAAAATTCGCTCCAAGTGGTCAAGGTCACGGGGACTCTGACTGAAACTCGGAGCGTAGTGCGAGAAACGGCAAAAGTGCCAAAAAATTTTAAGTTTCGGCGTGACCTTGACCTCAGTGGCGTCGGTGACGTCATTTTGATGACGTAAGGGGTGATGACGTCATCAGCACGTCATTTCTGTGACGTCATGGGTGTGACGTCATAGAAATGACGTCATTAGTGATGACGTCATCGATGACGCAATCGATGACGTCATCGATGACGTCATCGGTGAGGTCATTGACCTCGATGACGTCATCCCTCAGGTGACCTTGAACTGGGCCAGCACCAACAATTTGACACTACTAAGCAAATGAAACGAAATCTAGGTAATTTTCAATCGTATTTGGCAAAATACAATCAGTCGTAATGTCAATGATGATTTCAACTCTCGTTTGGAATATCCTAACCTAAATCATCCATGGCTGCAATTCCTACACAAGGTTGTTGTAGGAACAAAAGATTCCTCAACTTTACTTACTTGCTAGCGAGAAGAATCATATTAAGGGAAAGCTACAGAAAGATACAACAGAGGATGCTGTCAGGAATTTTATTTGTGAGTCTTTTGCTGAAGTTAAAACATTAGTAGAAAAGACGCAAAGTTATGGCCAAAGTGCAAGCTTTAAACTATGAGTAAATTCATTGTTTAAAGTTCATTGTTGGTGATGGTGAGTTAATGTTATTGTTAAGTAAATTCCTGCTAGCATTTTACATCACTGATTAGTAAAACCAAATTCACGACGTTTCGGGATCTGGAATCTGATCCCGTCTTCAGGTAGAGGAAATATCTAGAACATAAAAAAGTTAGTAAAAGCACACCAGGTGAACCTGAAGACAGAAAAGGCAGCACAAAAATTAAATCAAACACGAATAAATGCACAAAGCTAAACAGAAAACTGTGAAAACAGACAAAAGCAAAGCACAAAAAATGAAATAAAAATGCACTGCACCAATCAGGAGATAGCACATTGGGGCCATCGTCCTCCCGTATTTTCTCCACCTGAAGACGGGATCATATTCCAGATCCCGAAATGGCCTGAATTTGGTTTTACTAACCAGTGATATAAAATGTCCGCAATTATTTACTAAAAGATGTGTAAAAAATGTTGACAGCTAACTTGTAAAACCTTTTTTCTTCCAGATAGGAGCTGAAACCTAAGCAATATCATTAATTTTTACCAGCTTTAAAATAAGATTTTTTTTAAATATCTCTTGATTAATAAAAAGAATATGTCTGTAGAATTAATGTAATTTCAAACCGCTTGTATTAATTATAGCGGTTAAACTTAAAAAGTATGTTTTAAAAATCCAGTTAGGGCCTACGGCTTTATGATATTTTTGACCTATATATTTTAAGTAATGAAACTTTGTAAACTAATATATGCCATTAAAATAGGTTTTTCCAATGTATAAAAGATTTTTACCTTTTAAGGGGGGAAGGCCATAGGGGTTACGAAGACAATCTTTATAGTCAACATGTACATCAATGGTTCTCTATGAATAGAGAACATGCGACAACCCATGCCTTGGAAGGATGGCCGAGTCAAAAATTGCAGACGGGTTAAAATTAATCATGTATTATTATTTGACGTAGGCCAATAAGTTTTCCCAAGGCCAATAAGTTTTCCCAAGGCCAATAAGTTTTCCCAAGGCCAATAAGTTTTCCCAAGGCCAATAAGTTTTCCCAAGGCCAATAAGTTTTCCTACAGGTGAATTCCCTAATGCTTTAATGACAGTTGTGAGGGAAACTGCATTGTCCTGTGGCAAATGGTACATTATTTTAAGGGATTTTTTGTAATATGCCTATGCCTCCTGACCTCTAAAGGTCGAGTGTATCGGGAGTTATTGCATTTTTTAGTTTTCATAAATATTATTTCAATGCAAAGTTTAGTTTGGTTGCCTGCCATTTTGGACTTTGTCATAATTTTAGGGTTTATTTTGAGGCATTGTTCTCTATGACAAGTTCTAGAGGCCTTTAATTTGATGTACATATTGACTTATACTTGCATTTAAAATTTTCTTCTTCTCCATACTTCCTTTCCATAGTCCTTTCCTAGAGGGGGAAATTTTTTTAAGGTCTTCAAACGTCCGATTTTAATGGTTTTTATGCATGTACAAAGTTTTATTAATTAAACTAAATTAGTTAAAGAATTATTGAGCCGTTCCTGGACGGACTTTTTAAACAATAGCAAATATTGGTTAAAAACTTTCTTAAAGACATTTTCTACACAACAGTGTAAAAGAATAGTTTAGCCAAAGCAAACTCCCAATACCCTTTGTCACTTCCGCATTTTCTTCGAGATGACAAAATGAAACGATCCATAAACTACTGTTACGTTCCTTAGGTTACGAGCTCCAATAAAGCAAAATAACAACGTCATATAACGTGAAACTAATAGGTCTTGTAATGCATGTCGTCGTTTGCTATATTTAAGTACATAAGTATTAGTTTCAACTTTCAGGATTATGTTGCAAATAAAATACTTCGCTGCACTCTATTTGAATGAAGTAGTGGTTACATATTATTGAGAATAAAGAATAATTGTATCTGTGATTCGAATCATTTATGGTTACCACAATGAAATTAACAATGAATAAAAAAAATACCTCGTAACTTTTCAATCTCTTTTGTGTATTATTAAATAATTAATATCAACTAAAATAAGTCAATTAGGCATACTTAATAGTGGTTTTAACTTCTTGCAGATATAATTTATAATGCAGTAATTATTTACATAAACAATAGTATAATGTAAAATAAAATCCAATTTCCGTTACAAAGTAATGTAGGGACTTCTCATAAGGCTTAAATCATGGTGTTCTTTGCTTTGCAGCTTTGTTTTTGTGAAAACTCATTCCAGGTTTTTGATTGGAACACGTAACTCCAACAGTAAACTCATTAGCTGTTAAAATGAGTTTTTTACCTACTCGTCTGGAGAGAGTCAGAGTTGTTACGAAAACATCGTAGGAGTTTTGTATCGTCGTATATAGTTTAATGTGCATTTAGTGCACAATTTTCATTGTTAAATGCTGTTTACGAGTAATTATCTTACTATATGTTGCGTATTTTGTTTTAGTTAAAAACATAGACTAGTCGTAAAAAAATCATGTTTATTATGCTTTTTTGGAAATACAATTATCATTCCAGAAGCTAATGAAATTCAAGTTTTTTTGCGGGGAGGAAAATTGTGATTTCGCACACTCCAAGGTTTTTGTCCTCGAAGTAGCGTTGGACTCAGACGGACTCAATATCACATCGACTACCGACTAAAGACCCCCTCATCTACTACTGAACTTTTTAGCACATTAGCACTGTTAGTCTGGAACTGTTTCGCACATTAGCACTGTTAGTCTGGAACTGTTTCGCACATTGGCACTGTTAGTCTGGAACTGTTTAGCACATTACTTTAGGCTAGGCCTTTGTTGATACGCGTCTCCTTAAACCGTTCTTAAACTAAAATTATTCCTTAAAAATACAAAATTAAGGGACTCTTTGGTTAACTATGGCTTTTTGAAGTTTAAAATGTGATGATTTGACTTGTCTTTAAGTCAGCAATAATACCTGAAAAGGTCGGTATAGAGGTCAGAGACACTCTGTATAATAACACAGTTCGTTTGTTATTTATTTATTTTTTTGTTAAAAATTATTTCATTGCATTAATTACGGTCTGGGCCTCCAGATCTGGGACTCCCAGTATTCTATGGAACTTCAGCATTTAATAAGCATGCGTATTTGTTTAATACTAATAATAATATTTGGATGCGGATAATTTAATTGAAACATAACTTCGTGGTAGGTGAATGTACAGACTTTTAAATTGTTTCTACATCAGATTGTGATTATTAAAAAGCAAAACGATAGCTGTTTACTAAAAAAATTATAAAGAATTTCCATGGATTAATTAGAAAATACTGCTGCACTGAAGCGGATAAATTAATAATCCACCATCCCGATACGCCACAGTTCAGTGTTCCGATAATTGGTTTGGTTGACTTTGTGTTCATCATACAGGATTTGAGGTTGTAAGGTCTTAACAATCATTGATGAAATTCATTAGCCTATAACATCTATTAGAATAATAATTAGTAACAATTACTATGATGAATAGTGAATAATAAATTAACTATAAGGTATATCTATAACAATACACAAAATTTATATGGTAACAGTCATAATAAAAACATATTTAAATCATTGCAATTTTTATCAATTAATTTACAATAAACAAGATTTTTGATAAAGCTATTTCAGTCATAGTTTATAATCTTATACATAAGATATTTTCAACTACCTAAGGTTGGGTAGCATTTTCGTTATAGTTTATGAAGTAAAATAATAAGCATAAATAAGGCAAACTAAAAAGATTTTCTTAAATGTAATTATTATTAGCCTTCTTATTAAGATGAAAGAAAAAAGTTTAAGTGAAATCAAATTTTTCCGGCTCAATCCTTCGATAAATTATAAGCATTCAAAAGTAGACCAAGCTGAATTGCTCACTGGGCTTATAAATAACCACTCTGGCAAACAAAAAATTATTAGCATTTAATAGTTGCAATAAATAATTATTAAATAATTATTAACTTGTCTTAACCAGTCAACAATGATCCATTACACTCAACTTCATGTTAATTTTTAAATACGCACAAAAGTGTCAACGAAGTTCCTAATTATGGAAGAAAAGATAATATTGATATGATACTTCATCAATGTGAGAAGGGTGTAAGTAATTACTAATTGTTTAGACATTTGTGTCCAGTAGTCATTTATGTGCAAATTCTCAATAGATCAATCGGGTACATTATTACTAGATAGGATTTTGCAATAGTAGGATATTATAATACAACAATGGAAGTTGTAAGTTATGCTTTTTTATAGCTACATAGGATAGGGCAATAAAATTTTACAGTGTAAGTGATGTTAACTACATTCATTTACTTGATAGTTTTATTGCTGAACTAGAAAGTTGTGGGAAAATTGTTTAAATTGTTAAACATTTCCGGTAAGCTAATTTTTTACCAAGGTCGGTTAAACACATCAGTTAACCACAAATGCACACTGTAAGTACGTATTATGATGGCACTTTGAGTTCTTCGATCCAATTATGTGGTTTATTCATACCCTTAGTTATAATGTTTATTTACAAAACCCACAGAGTAATTCTGGTAGTATTATGATACCCGCGGCCAAAGCAAGAGAGTTCATTTTCACTGGTTTTGTGTGTTTTCTTCAGTCGTAGCCGGTGTCTCCCATTACCAGGCGGATGGTATGGCACGTGTTAAGTATGACTGACTGCTGCATTTGCTTGATGATTCTGTTGTTAATGTTTACTTTTTTCAATTCTTGTTTTAAAGTCTGTAGAACAATACCAATGGAAGATATCATTATAGGTATTATTTCAACTTTATTCACATCTTTCCACATTCGTTTTACTTCATCAGCAAGTTCCCTGTATTTAGCTTTTTTCTCATTAAATGATGTTGTGAGATTATGTGTGTCAGGAACAGCTATGTCAATCATAAATACAGTAGCCTCATTAATGTTGTGCCAAATAATATCTGGGCGGTTATGAACAATCCTCTGATCTGTTAATATGGTCCTGTTCCAATATAATTTATTTTGTTCATTTCTCAATACTGGGAGAGGTTTGTACGAGTAGTATGGTTCACTTTTTTCTGACAGGTGTAGTCTAACAGCTAGTTCACAGTGAATTATTTTCGCAACATCATCGTGTCTTTTAAGATAATCTCGCTGAGCAAGGGCTGGGCAGGCAGATGTTAAGTGATGAATTGTTTCTAAATGCGTTTTACAAGCCCTACACATATCATCCTCAATAGAGACGTCTCCCACGATTCTTCTTAAATAGTATTTTGTGGGTATTACTTGATCTTGTATAGCCATAATAAAACCTTCAGTTTCAGGATAAAGTTTACCCTCCTGAAGCCATTCTAACGATGCCGTTTTATCTATGGTTTCTAAGTCCAATAGTGCTGGATATTGTCCATGAAGTGGTTTTGCTCTCCAATCTGCACTGGATTTCGTTAGTCTTGAATTTTGATCTTCTAACTCTTTGTTGCTATCGACTAAATTCAATGGTGTGTATTTGAAGTCAGAGTGGACTACTGCTTTCATTAATGTTGAATCTTGATTGTAGAAATAAGTTCTCAATTGCTTTACTTGTGAGTCATGCAGTCCTCGTAAGTCCAATATTCCTCTACCACCCTGTGACCGAGGTAGAACAACACGTTGGATTGCAGATCGGGGGTGCATAATAATGTTTATTATTATTATTATTATTATTATTATTATTATTATTATTATTATTATTATTATTCATAGCCCATAACTGACTCTTTGATATAAGACTTGGTAATTTTAAATCATTAGTACGGCCTTTAAACACCAAGGTGGGTTTGTTTTGCTAGGTAGTGAAATTCTAGTTGCCTGCTTTGTTTAAAAAACTACTTTGTAAATCATCATTAGTGGTGTCTAATTTCAGTAATGGATATCAATCACATGGTGCATAAACAATCGACCAAATAACGTCTTTGATTGGTCTAAATAAGGTTTAATTTCCCTTTTAAGGAGTTGTAAGGCATTCTCCCAGGCATTTACATGTTTTTTTCCTGCCATATAAAGGTCATAATTAATTTATTGGCACAGAAATTACCACAATCCATTGAGTATGTTTCTCATTATACACTTAAAAACTCTTTTTTATTCTATAGGATACAATAATACATCCTGGAGAAGCATTATTCTTATAATGACATTCAACCAAATAAATAATTAATTTTAACAGCACTTATACGTAACACTTAATCGTATTATTTAGTTAAAATGAAAGAAGTCATTGAAAGAAGTTTAAGTGAAAACGTTCAATTATCAGGTTCGAGACGAGTTTTTCTTTTTAAGGCCTAGTTGAAAGTTAATTGATAGTTACGAAAGACTACGTGACAAAATTGTTCTTATTCTTATTTATTAAAATACTTTTTTAAGCCGCATTAACTTCATATTATGAAACGTACTGTTAGTATCACTAGTAGTAGCCATTTTCGGTCCCGGGACCCACAGCTAGGAAAGCCGCCGACAAGCTGGCTAGGTAAGAGGAGAAACATCTCGAAAACTGCTTCGAGACCCTCAAAGAAATGAAGGTGGTGTATTTCCAACAGAAAAATATCAGTCAGGACGTTAGTCAGGGATTATGGATTTGGATAGTAATCTCAACCATATCTTGCACTTGAGGAAGACTTGGAAGTCGTGTGAGAACACTCTTGTCCCCTCCCCGACAAAAACGACGCCACCACCGCAGCGACCGCGAGCATATCCAGTAAGAGCAGCCAGCTTGAAGCGTGTTGCTACTAGTCCGGAGTATGGTTTTTATATAACATATTAAATACTATAAAAATGTATGTTACTTTTTATAGTTATTTACTGTTGTTATTGTATATTTGATATGGTACTTATCAGGTTAATTGTAAGAAACCATGTGGCCCTAACTTTGCCTGTATCTAAACAATGTTTTAATTTCATTTCGATAAATAGTAATAGAATGCTGTTATTATAAGATTGAACATTTCCTACGTTTTCTTGTCTGGTAAAGTTTTCATTCACTGACTTAAAATTTAATACGTCAAATGTACATTGAATGTAATACGACAATGATGTTTTATACAGTTTTATGATATTAATACGTCAAAAGTATTATCAAATATGTTTTGTAAATTACAAAACAGGGATGTAAATAGAAAAAAACTCAAAGAAGATCTACCATTTTTATTTCCCATTTAATGCTAGCACCCTAACTTACAAAACGTTATGTACTGCGCGCTCTTGGATTTACCTGTTCGTCGCTTAACTGGTTAAGCTAATATTTTGTACTCATACAGTAATATTCAAAATATACATAGCATTAAACAGAAACAAATACGAATTATGTTTAGTGCGGTGTTGAACGAACTGCAATGCCGTTAAAAACGTCATGTAAAACAGTAAAAGTAAAAGGTAATTTCCAAGAATATATTGACCCACGTGCTGTCAGGTTTTCTTTTTATTTGGTCTGTACAAGCGGAGCCAAGATGTCCTCAAGCGACTCAACATCGTGTCTTGGAATCGCTCCATTTCCCTCATGTTATGTTTACATTGAGCTGGCTACATTCTGTATCAATAAGAATAACCCGATATATTTATTTCAATCTTGCACTTCATGCAGTTTCTTTAAGAACCAATTTCATATATTAAAGCAATTGAAGTTTTTAATAGTTTGATAAATCGTTAGAATAAATATAATTGAAAATATTTGATTTGGTGTTAGTTAATTTACTTTAATTAATTTATATCATGACACTGCAGTAATTTTTATATATAAATAAAATAATGTATTTTAAAACATGCGGTATCAACTTAGACCATTACAGATTTATATAAATCCACAATATTAGAAAAATAAAAAAAGAATCAATTAGCCAAATTTATTTTTATTTTTTTATCCAGAAATTCTCTCGCCTTTTTAAGACATTAAATCAAGACAGAAAACTAGTATGGGTGAAGCACTGCACGATGAAGTTAAACCAACGATACCCCTGATACTAACAGCTTCTTATGGAAGCTGCTGAAACTGCCTATGCGCAGCCAATGGATGCGTGTAGTCAATAAACAAAACTTAAATTCTACGCCAAAATCCCTTCCTTCTTTACCATTATCTATCTGACAATTGGGTCTCAAACTTGGTGCTGTAGTACAACCGCATTTTTAGGCCTCAGGGTTTACGGCGAATACCTCCTTTATATCGTGCCTCGCCTTCTGGATGGCTGTGGAATATAACACACCGAATTCAGGTAGTTCCCGCAATGGCAATCCACTTGACTGCTCAGGAAAAAATAATCACGCTATCCCTTAAAATAGAATGATAACTAACAAACCAAAACTGTTCAATTAAAATTTTTGTGATAATTAAGACTATATCACCAGAGGGACCAATGTTATGCTCGGTAAAATTATTGCTTTCGTTTCTCACACAAAGCTCGTTCGCTCAACTCACTCGCCCTCTTCCTCTTTATGACGAGCTCGTACGCTTCGCTCAATCGCCAGACCTAAAAAAGGTGCTGCAGTTTGGTATAATTTTTCTAAACCACAGGTCAAAGATGTAACATAGTGCTTTATTTTATCTACATTTATCAGCTGATTTTTGTTACATTAAAAAATCTCCATAATAATGACATGGAATCTTTGAAGGGCTCTAGGACGAAACCAGATTTTCCCCAGACATGGTCCCAGCTCCAATCGTTTCCTCGCGACCAAAACCCTTACATACAACTAAAATATCAAAAATCCTTGGAGAGAAAAAATTTGCTCGAGCAATCAATCATTGCTTGTTTTATTTTACTCAAATGAATCTAAAATACTATACAATAATTTATGAATAGCCCACGTTATTAATGAATATACGCTAATACACTGCACTAAATTCAAAATCAATGAATAAAATCCAATGTTTGTGTGATGATATATGGTCTAACCTGAAACGAGTTATTCAATGAGCTTTTAGGATTTTCCAAGTATCGAAGTGTTAAGTCAACCGTTATCTTTTAATGAAGCAGTGGATTCTGTTCGCTCCTGAAATCGGTTATTTTGAGATATATTAATTTTCAGAATATTAGCTGTCGTTTTAGTAGACAAGAATTTTATTTTACCTCATTGCAATCGATTTGTTTATACATCAATTATGATATAACTGAAATTAATAAAATCAATTAACGACTTAAATTGAATTAAACTTATACACTGTTAAACAAAATTTATAAATAATTTGGAAAACATAAATACCGTATATTATTCTTAATATATCCAATATTTACAATTATATTTGGTAAACTATTATTATACATTTAATTCGATAATTGTATAATATAAATGGCATTTTCAGTGTAAAATATTAATTTATTCATACTCTTGTGCCATAAAAACCACACTATGATGACTACTGAGATAGACGGAAAATGTGTGAGCACTGTTTTTAAAGATTAATATTTTTTAATATCTTTTCCACAGAATTTTACTTTTAAACAACATATATTTAATCAAATACACCCTCAGAAAAATAGAATGGTCCGTCAAAACCAACAGATCGCATATTTTTTACATCAATGTTTAATTAAAATAAGAAGATTGGGTTTTCTGGACCTGTGGAGTCTGCAACCGTGTCGCTGGAGGGACAAATGACTTTTTGACGTCTGTCACCCCAAAGTCATCAAAATGTTTTGCGCTATTTCACCACACATGGGGTAGTTTTGTTTCTTGAAAATATATCTCTATTGATTTAAGTTGTATTTTTTACTCTAATTTTGTTTATATAAGGTAATTTTTATAAAATTTATCCAACACTTAAATGAGTCTTTATTTGTCTGTAAAATATTTACTTTATATCAAATTGATAAAATTTTCTTTTGGAAATTTGTATTATGATTACAAATAGTTTATTGATATCATAAAAAACAAGCATCGAATTGAAATGTTAATTTATTTCTGGTTTTGTTGAAAAGCAATGGTATAACAATACTTTTCATCATTAGGATCAAAAGCTGCTCTTTTTAGTTCACAATCGTATTTTTAAAACGAGAGGCGCAGCCGATTTTTTTTTTAATCGATTAAGCACTAACGTTTTTTACCATAATGCAGAATTACACTTTTAAACGTCAAAAATATTAACTATAAAATTGTGTTTTAAGGTTATATTTTCAAAGAAAGTAATGTATGTAGTTTGCATTTATGTTATTTTCAAGGATTATATGTATGTATTATAAAATAATATTATATTTATTCCTACGCGTGTATAAGATATGTATGCGTATTAGATGTATAATTATAATAGTTATTTAGTCTCATATTTTAACATTTTTGTGTTTCGTATTTTTATTTGTTCTAAATATAGTAAAAATAAAATTAAGTATAAAAATATAGTTTGAAGTAGCATACTCGCTGAGGTAAACATATTTTCCATTGGTAAATCTGTATTTTATGTTACTATAAACAAATTATCTTAAAACATTCATTGTATTAAAATTCTTAAACAAGTATTTTTATAATCTACAATTTATAGTTTCAAACAATCAGACAGTTAAAATGAAAAAGCTAGGATATTACCCATCATCTTTATTAATCTTTACAACCAAAACGAGTTATAAGCCTCTCATTCCTTTTTCATATCTAAACCATTCAGTGTGAGTAGATTTTTGTAATAAATTTGGACGAAAAGATTTCTATGCTGTAATTTGGAAAAATAATATTTTTGTTCCCCATCAACCTAAGAAAAACTTTTTAGTCTCATAACACTGTAGTTGGCTTTACAAAAGCGGCTTGACTCTGAAAGTCATTTTTCACTGTTAAATCTCTATTATGACATCAGAACAGCTTGAAACTTAAGACGATTTGTTAAAGCTCGCATTTTTCTAAAACTTAAGATGAGTGAGATTGACATTTTCACACACTTTTTAATACAATTTATTAAATAAACATGGTATTTGATATTTGATAGTAGTAAATAAAGAATCTCACTATAAAATTAATAAACTTTAAATAACATATTATTTATCTTACGTTTATTTATAGTATAATGGTATTTATTTGACAGTGTTTGAAAATTGTTTACTTGCACACTAAGATAATCAATTGTATCTAACCATTACAACGATTTATTTTAATGTAGCAAGGCTAATATCCAGAAAACTTAACAAAAGTTTAAAAAAAAGTTACTGAGGAAAAACATAAGTTTTAAATTTACATCAATTTCCAAGATATATTAAAAATTATCTTAGAATATGCATGTGTTAGAATTTTTTACGAATGGTAGAACACTCAAATACCTTAGTTTGCCGTCGTTAAATCCTGATTCAAGTAAAATAGAAATGTATTTTATATCTACTGGTAGGCAAATAGCTTATTTGGATTTATTTTATCAAAACTGTAAAATTTCATAAGAATCGTTTTAACTCCAATACTTAAAAATATTATCTACAAGTAATTTTCTATTAATTATTCCTAGCAGTTGCCAGGTGCGCGTTGCTGTGCCCAAATTAAGTTGTTTATAGAAATAAAGCTATTTTGATAGTTTTTTTAATGTAACAAAAAAGTCAATGGAATAGAAAGTAAGAATATTCATTTTATTGTAAGGCCAAAGGATAAACAATGTTTTTTTTCTTTTGATTTGGTGTATAAATGTACAAATTTTCATACATACCAACTCGTGAGCACGCCACATATGACTGGTCATGTGAAAAAAGGTATTTTCCGAATTTAAACCCGCAATTGTCAAAGATTGCCCTTGTGACTTATTGATCGTAATTGCAATAATGCAAGAACACCTATGAGCAAAGATATGATTGAATGTTATAATCATGTATAGCTTTAATTAAACTAGATATTTTCATCCGAATTTCCCTAATGTTACAGAAAAATGTACACAATACACAGTAATAGTTATACCTAACTTCAATTTGACAGAGTCATGTTTGTAAAGCAAATATTTAGGAGCATATAAAAGTCACCTAGTGTAAAGGACGTTTGAATATCAAAACAACGACAATGGCAACACTGGGGAAACACATTGTTGTAATGAGCTCTCGCTGGCTAGCTGTTTTGTAAGGAACGAGTCATATGCATGAAAAATGGCGTAGGTGTAAGTCCCCTCTGTTGTTTCGCTATTTATTTTGATCATGTCGTGATATTTTAAGGAATAAAAATACACCAATATAAGTAAGTACTGTATTTATCATATAATAATTTACATCCACAAATAGGAGTTATTATTTAAATTTTTATTGAAACGTATCTTTAAGCAATTTTAATTTTCCGAACATACCTATAAGAATTAAATTATATAAAATATAATAAAATAGTGCAAATAAACTTCTGTATTGATTGATTTCGTCATAGAGTTCTTTGGGAAGGATATATAATACATTTAATGGCATTTCTGAGTTATTTTTTATAATTTATATATTAATATTCGTATTGCAATAATTTTTTACGGCAATAAAAGTGCGTATTCAAAGCTTCCCTGTAAAAGGAATGATTTTTTTACAAATTCCAAAAAATAAACATTCTAAAGTCGAGAAATGCAGAAGACAGCTGTTCAGCTGATTAGGAACAGACACATTATCTCCATCGCTCTTGCTCCCATTATACACTTATTTTCCATGAGAATACCATGGTATTTAGCATGTAGGTTTGCTGAAATGTGGGTTTTAGATCAAATCTTAGTCACTCACCACCTAGTGAAGGTTCATAAAAATTTCATTAAGATATTTTGATAAATAAGCGATTTTAAAGTTTCGCTTAGTCAATAAGTTAAAAAACTTGAATTGAATTTTCTCCATTCCCAGTTAAGCTATAATTCAAGCTATAATTCAGTTTCAATAATTCAAAATACTAAATTATTTGTTTTTTTTAAATAATTTTCATCGGTTTTAGTTAAAATTGTCAAATATTAAAAATTTAAGAACCAAAAATGTCTTTAATCCATTTTGTTTTTTTTTACCCTTTTGGAAACCCATTATGTATATGAGTGTGAACGAATATTGTTTTTGGCTTCTAGGGACTTTAAAACAAAAAATTAACATGGTCCTGAGCTTAGGTCTTACCATGAGTACTACCGTAATAGCTTCGCTAAAAGGAAAAGTGACAAGGAGTTTAATTATTGTATTCCTCTTTTGCAACCATGTGTTCTAAACATGGGCTAACAACTGACAGTTTTGTTACACTATTTTCATGTTTTTACGTATTATTTTTAACTATTTTAAAATGATCAAATAAATACACTCTTTGTTATTTGAGATGTTTTTTTTTAGATATGTCATTCTTTGACACTGTATGTTAAATAACTGTGAAAAGGATTTAAAGTGATTCCATGAATTACTTGAAATGCCGGTATTCTGGTGTATCATTAGCTTAATGGCATCATTGGAAGAACGTGTTCACCTTACTGAGAACAAAAAACCCTGTGTTTTTCTCAATTACAAAGATAACAGTAGCAGGAAAGTTGGTATTTGCTTTGTTCTTTCTTTCGCCGTGTGATTTTAATTAAACAGTATTATCCCTGTTAAATGGGCTATTTTCTTTCAACATAAGATGTAACCAAGACTTTATTCTATACCTACTTACTAAGTATATTTTATTACTTTGTGATTTAAAAATGCTTAAAACATTTCGTGTAAAAAAATTATTTCATTGTGAAATATTTGTTGTTACAGGAATTAAATGAAAGAATTAATAGGAATTAATAGAACGAACTTATTTTAATACAGAGAATTGTTATTCGTTTAATGCTGAAGTCTCAATATACTTTTCATTTAAGTGTTTTTTCCTCAATTTGTTACAAAACAGGGTAGGCTACATGTTTCTTATGCACAAGCCATCAACTTTTTCAGGTTATTTTGAACTGGGAAAACACATCAATTGAAAGAAGACTATTCGCTCAACATGGTGTTAAGATTCTACGTTTCTAAGCTTTACGGTTTTTTTAGTTCTGATTGCTCAGCCATGTCACCGTTAATAGCGGCAAACGCATCTCCGCCCGCGACTCGACAGAGGCTAGTTTGAAGTGAATAGTGATGAAGTGAATTCGACGAACGGAAGTTTATTCGTGCTGTGTCGGTTAAGTTATGTTTGTTAATGATATATAAGTCAGAAATACTTTCACTAACCCAAAACAAATCACCTGGTAGGGATAATTAATACATCCGAACGCCTAGCTAGAGAGCTATAAATAAACCAAGGTTAGGTCGTTGACGGAAGCATTCTTCCGCCGCCTTATTTATCAAAGTTTAGTTTGCCTAGCGTTTAACTGCGCGTGTTATTTTCACTCTGCTAATACTTTTAAAGTATTTCTGGCCTATATATGAATAACAAGCATAACCTAATTGCCGCAAAAGAACTCAAAAACAGTAACTTAGAATAGGTTGATTTTTCCACAATGTTCAGTAATCTTTTATCCGATTTATGCGTTTTTAAGACCCTAGTTAAAATACTTAAAAGTAAATAGTGGCTCATGAATAACAAACAAGTATCCAAAAAAGAAGACTATTTAGGCAGCAATAAAAATGTCAGACTATATTAAATCTTTTTAGTATTTTATAATTTTAATTAATGTATTATGTAATTCTTAATACTATTTTAATGCATTTACCTTACGTATATATTAAATATATAAAAATGTTATACATATACATAATACAGTTTGTTATATCGGGTGTTCCGTAAGTCAGTTTACCGAGGAAGTGTATTAGATGCTCTAATATTTCACCTTTCATTACATTAATTTAGATAAAAAATAAAGTTTAACGATTAGTCTAAAACTTCATTAGAAGTGTTTGGTTATTTTAATTATAATAGTCTTAGAATTTGACTCTTCTTGGCCATTTTTGAAGGAAGGGGTTTTTTACTTTTAACAAACTAAAACTCTTATAAGGGGTTTCAGAAAAAAAGTTTCAGGACTTTCGGAGACTTGTACAAAAATAAAAAGGTTAAATAAAGGACATATGTCCTAAAATGCTTGGTCAAGCCGCTAACCCCGATTTAGTATTTTACCGTCAATAATTATTGTTAAGATAGTGGATAACGGTATCATTTGGAAGCAAATAATAAATCAATTTTATTTATATCATAATTTAGTTGAAACTGAATTTACAGTACACATAGGTTGCAAACTTAGAATTAATTATTCAAAATGCTTACCAATAACATCAGTCTATTTTTACAGCGTTTATTTGTTTAGTTTTTTTTATTTTTTTATTTTTTATTTATTTTTTTTTTTTGCACTTGTAGACTCTGATTGTTTAAAACAGATATATGTTTTTGTTTAAAAAGTGAAATTCGGTAAATTGACTTATGACACACGCAGATTGACACTTCAGAAAAAAACTGATAATTGACTTATGTATATACGTTTGTAATTTGTAAGTTTCTATTCAAAGTATGTCATGGTAATAAATGTTATAGTTTAAACTGAGATATTTAGTTTTTTAGTGCCTAAAACATATAAAATGTAACCATATTGAACTAAATGTTTGTTAACGGTGTAACGTTAATAATAGATACCCCTATTCTTCTAATGCTGCTCCATGATGGGATTTAAACTAAAATGACACATTTTAAAAAGGTCGGTTTTCAAAAACTTTTGTCAAACCGGTCTCACACTATAATATGAGGCCTGAATTTAGTTAAAATGCATTTATCACAATTCAGATTACAATTTTCCAGTTATCTAAGGTATTTTTTAAAAAGCCCAATTTAAATTAAAGCAAATAAAAGCAAACAATACTTGGCATATCGCACGAAAAAATTAAAGTCGAAATTCTGGCAATAAATTATTTTCCGGGGCCATACTTGAGCACTGTAAACAACAAAATCCCCTACAAACATAATCACAAATGACAATAAAATATTCCCTTTAAACATATTGACAATTCTTTATGATTTATTATCATTATGATTTGTTAGTAATTTATTATTTCTTCATCAAGGATTTAAAAATGTAAGAGTTACAATATCTTATAAATTAATAAAATAATCGATCTATATATTCCATTATTCGTTTTAAAATGCCAGTTTTAATAGAATTAAATAAAAAGGCAATAGATAAACATAATTTTATTACTGTTGTTAAATTACGTTAAGTAGAGAGAAGGTAGTTATGAAAAATACAAATAATTCAACTCACTACAATATTAGTAGGATGCTGCATATTCTCTGAGAAGCACAATATTAAAACAATACAACTAAAACAGGAAATGTCTCTCAGCACTCTCAATATGCAGGGAAGCTGGGATCTGGAACCTTCAACCACTATTTCAGCATGTGCCCTCTGATGTTTGATAAGGAAGCTTCAATAATGTACACCTGGCCATGGAAGCTCTGGTAGCAAACTGCTACATAATTAATTTCAAAACAAAAATTATTTAAATTTAAAGTTCCTATTTTTTACTATTTATTATTTTTATGAAGACGTTACAAGGTAAATAAACGAGACCTTCATGAAAGATCTTTAAGATAAAAAAAAATGATGCCGCTTAATAAGATAACAAGACTGAACATTTGTCACAGGAACAGTTCTTGAGTTAATGAAGCTTTTAAGGTGAAGATTCTTACTTTCTTTTTAAAGTTTCTTTAAATGATGATCCAGCCTTGCTCTTTTAAAAGATAATTTTAAATTTACGATAGCTACTTGAAATTGTGGTGAAATTTATGTTGATTTTTATTTTAATCAATAAATTCTCAAAAATAATACATAGTGAATTAAGCTAATTATTTACTTAATTTTAAAATTAGCTTGAACTTTGCTAATGACAGGATACTGCGGTAAATAATTCATTATTTTCTTAACATAAGTAACCAAATTATATAGAAAGCTAAGTTTTTGTTCTGTTTTATATAGAAAGGTACCCATGCTGATGACATTCATAAGAATGTTTAAGTCTTTAAGATTTATAAACCCCATGGATGGACCATGGGTTTTTGCACTCTTATGACTTTTTTTTATGGACCACTTTTTGACTTATGACTCTTAGTACTGCATTGCTTCGATAATAACATAATATTTCTGAATAGGTTATACACGCGTAGATTAATTAACATAAAAAATGTTTCAAATTTTTTTGCCTGAATATATTTATTGTTGATAGTAGATGTCATGTATAGAGATTATCTCACAAATTATCATTAAAAAACACTTTAAATGGGTTTACAAGCAGATAGGAAAACTCATTGGAGAAAAGATGTGTGAAATTAAGTCAAGCGACAGACTGTATGCCACAGGGGATGTGTACAACAATGGACATCCCCAGAGTGGCCTTATCTCCGTGCAACATTAGACGTCACGTGACACAATGGCAGCAGCTGGTGACGGGGATACTCAAGCGTAAACATCGGACATGCTGCTTATCAGCTACACGTTTGTGTTAGGTAATGTTGCGGTGTCGTGCCTTGTGTTACCTTATCTCTGTGCAACATTAGACGTCACGTGACACAATGGCAGCAGCTGGTGACGGGGATACTCAAGCGTAAACATCGGACATGCTGCTTATCATCTACACGTTTGTGTTAGGTAATGTTGCGGTGTCGTGCCTTGTGTTACCTTATCTCTGTGCAACACTAGACGTCACGTGACACAATGGCAGCAGCTGGTGACGGGGATACTCAAGCGTAAACATCGGACATGCTGCTTATCATCTACACGTTTGTGTTGGGTAATGTTGCGATGTCGTGCCTTGTGTTACCTTATCTCTGTGCAACACTAGACGTCACGTGACACAATGGCAGCAGCTGGTGACGGGGATACTCAAGCGTAAACATCGGACATGCTGCTTATCAGCTACACGTTTGTGTTAGGTAATGTTGCGATGTCGTGCCTTGTGTTACCTTATCTCTGTGCAACACTAGACGTCACGTGACACAATGGCAGCAGCTGGTGACGGGGATACTCAAGCGTAAACATCGGACATGCTGCTTATCATCTACACGTTTGTGTTGGGTAATGTTGCGATGTCGTGCCTTGTGTTACCTTATCTCTGTGCAACACTAGACGTCACGTGACACAATGGCAGCAGCTGGTGACGGGGATACTCAAGCGTAAACATCGGACATGCTGCTTATCATCTACACGTTTGTGTTGGGTAATGTTGCGATGTCGTGCCTTGTGTTACCTTATCTCTGTGCAACACTAGATGTCACGTGACACAATGGCATCAGCTGGTGACGGGGATACTCAAGCGTAAACATCGGACATGCTGCTTATCATCTACACGTTTGTGTTGGGTAATGTTGCGGTGTCGTGCCTCGTGTGATGTGCACAACAATGGACATCCCCAGAGTGGCCTTATCTCCGTGCAACATTAGACGTCACGTGACACAATGGCAGCAGCTGGTGACGGGGATACTCAAGCGTGGACATCGGACATGCTGCTTATCAGCTACACGTTTGTGTTAGGTAATATTGCGGTGTCGTGCCTTGTGTGATGTGCACAACAATGGACATCCCCAGAGTGGCCTTATCTCCGTGCAACATTAGACGTCACGTGACACAATGGCATCAGCTGGTGACGGGGATACTCAAGCGTAAACATCGGACATGCTGCATATCATCTACACGTTTGTGTTAGGTAATGTTGTGGTGTCGTGCCTTGTGTTACCTTATCTCTGTGCAACACTAGACGTCACGTGACACAATGGCAGCAGCTGGTGACGGGGATACTCAAGCGTAAACATCGGACATGCTGCTTATCATCTACACGTTTGTGTTAGGTAATGTTGTGGTGTCGTGCCTTGTGTTACCTTATCTCTGTGCAACACTAGACGTCACGTGACACAATGGCAGCAGCTGGTGACGGGGATACTCAAGCGTAAACATCGGACATGCTGCTTATCATCTACACGTTTGTGTTGGGTAATGTTGCGATGCCGTGCCTTGTGTTACCTGGTATGTCGTACTGTAACAGGATGTCATTTAATGGAATAAAGTAAATACGTTTATAAATAATTTTAATTGTTCAAGTTGTATAATTTTACTTTTTGAATACTCAGTAATACAGCAAAACAATGCAACATAATTGTCTTTTATACTGTTTATTCTACTATACAAGACACAAAAATTCTCAATATTTAATTTTAAACAACTTTCCGATTTTCTTTAGAAACCAACGATACATATTCTAAGATGTTAGTTATGAGGAATCTGAAAGGAAAAACAAAAATTGCCTCATCTTTCACTAGGAAAATACTTAAATGCTGTAGGCCTCCTATATAGTTAATCGTGAGAGTAACGCAAGACACGAGAAACAGAGTTAGACTTTATAACATTACACGACTCAGCACTACGGATGGTGCTGATAAAAGCTTGGCTCGGGGGCCCTTTATGCCTCCACGCTGCTCAAAACTGTCAAGTTAAAAGAGTTCTCTTCCTAAAATACCGTGCATTTTTTATCATCGATACTTTGTATTAATATTATTTATTGAATTATAATATCAATGCATAGTAAATATACATACATAATAAATATGTTGTTAAATACTATATCAATACCTAGCTCTTTAACAAAAAATAACATTTATCTTTTCAGCGTGATCTTGCAAATGAATCTTATTTTCGGATGTTGTAAAGCATTCAATTAGCATTCAAAGCATTAATAAATCATTCTTATTATGATTTCTTTATTTTCAAAAGGATTGGGGGACATTGTAATTAATTACGGTGTGGAGGAATCTTCCTTAACTTGATGATAGTAAACACTTTATAACAGATATTACAATAAAAATTCAAAATAAAGTTTTCAAGGTGTATGTTGAGTGAATTTGCAAACTGAGACCTAGCAGATGGATTTTCAACAAAACTTTTCTCATTTACTCTCAAATTTACCTTGCTTGTCCAGGTGCTGGCATAACTACAAAGCGATCAGTAAACAACAATGTGATTGTATAAATTACTTAAAATGCATAATATTTTTTTACAGTGAACTTCTTGCTCAAAAGTGCTTGAATATTTACTACTTGGTATCCTGCGGTGTAAAAAGACAATGGAGTAAAAGAACATTTACCACATGAAAGATTGTTGATTACAACCTTAAACCATATTTTTTGCTTTAATTTTAGAAGTCATTTTAGTCTTGATAAGCCTATCAGAAGATATACCTTTATTATATAACTGTACCAATGGTACAGGTTACTTTTGAAAATTGTAATTCTCAGTGTGTTAGTTGCGTAAACGACTACTAATCAAAATAGATATTTTCCCGTACCAACTTGAGTTAATGTAGATAGTTTTCGAATACTTGACAAACAAGTAAGGTTCTAAAAATCAAATAAAAAATTAAAATAAGGCGACGATAATGATATGGCATTAACTCTCACCAGCGCATAATTTCTTATGATTCTACTGTCCTCTTGAATAATAGTTCTTTTAAAAACTTACTTCTTTTACAGTAATTATTTTTCAAAATTTTACTGCATCAAATCTCTTACTTCAATTAGATAAAGTACTTGATTTAGTCACCATGCATTACTTTATACAAATTGCCATCAATTGTACATCTATTGAATATTGTTTTATTTTTATTTGCTTTAAGATTCATTGATAAAAGGGTTTAAACACTTTGCATTGATTAATGTGGGCTATTTTAAAAGCTAAATAAAGATCGTTGGTCCAAGATAAATATTTACAATTCCATTAAAAATAAATTCACACTTACATTAATTGAACAATTAATGTAAGTGTGAAATTACTGCAAAACAATTTAAAAGCACTTAAATATCAATTGGTTAGTATTGCAAAGCATAAAATGTAACAGTTCTTGTTATGTTTTAAAAAGTATGTAATTATTATATGTGTTTTAATATTTTGTGTATTATTTATAGTTTTAGTTCCAAGAAGAAAGCTATTTGAATACTACACAAATAAAGTGATTTAATATTTATTTTACAATTTTAAGTTATAGGTTTTAATTTGCGGTGGTGAATACACCAACTTAAAAATCTATAAGGACAATATTGATGTGACGAGGATTTTATTTTGTATGCTAAGGTGTGATGAAAAGTAACAACTTCTCCTTAGCCGGTCATCTCTAAAGTGGATCATCTAAATTCAGGAAACTCAATTTAAACTGAAGAGCGGGAAGTTTCTGTTACCTCATAGACTATGCAGATGTCTCGACCCTTAGTCAAAGTTTGGCTTTCGAAACATCGAAAATACAATAAAAAGAGTGTAATTTTTTACTAATAATATACATTGTTGTATTTTTTTATAATTCCTTTCAAAAATTTTACACCACTTAATGTACGTACTTACTTAATGTCTACGTATTAATTTTGTTGTAATATTTATTTTAATTATTATTTTTTCTTAGAATGGTGTAAATATGTGATACACAAATATAAATTAGTACTGTAATCATAAAAATTTAATATATACTGCAAGGAATGAAGTGGATATTATATTATTTGGTATCAAATGAATTTATTTTACCACCATTTATGAATTACCATAACTTAAAAAATGTGATTCTATAAAATTTATTAAAATGCATAATGTTTTTTTACAGTGAACCTCTAGGTAAAAAGTGCTTAAATATTTATTACATCATTTAGTCAAATCAGTGTAAATCCCTTTAAAGAGCAACACCATCTTATTTATTAAGAATATATTGAAGAAGTGTAAGCAGAGCATTGAATTTTGCAAATCCTTTTCTTAGTAAGCGCCTATGAGCAAAGAGGAACCACCATGTCAAATTTCCCACACTTATACCCTAGATTAATTTTGAAGTCCAGTTGGACGGAGCACTAAGGGACTTCAAAACCTATATTTTGTAAACCCATTTCTTAATGAACACATGTGAGTAAAGAGGAACGTCCACGTAGAATTTCAACCCCGTAGGCTCTATCGTAGTTTTGAAGTCCATTAGGAGGACATTCCGGGACGCTTTTGTGTTTAGTGTGTGTGTGTGTATGTGTCTTCGTGTTTTGACAAGTCCCTTGGATGAACATAAAATAAGGTGAGAGTTGCCCAATAAGATTATATATGAATTTTACCTCACCTACAAACATGTCTTGAAAAAATTGTAATAGTAATGATGATAAGACTCTTAATCTCAAATAATTTTTCATAAAAATTACAGTATTTTAATGTAATCAATTCATTTCTTCATTTAAATAATACAAATTTTATATGAAATTAAAAAATATTACTCAAAAATATAAAAAAGTGAGATTTCAAAAATATTAAAATAATTGTATTACTATATCGAATCTATTTACGTTATTAGGTTTTACAATTCATTTGAATGCCATAATGAGGTTACGGTATTTTTATGAAATAAAAGAAAAAAATTAAAATAATCATTTGGTAGATTAGGTTTTTCTTACAAAAGGTGTTAATTTATTCCTCAGGCATTCCTTTGTTATAAAGCTAATACCAAGTTATAAGATTCCTTCTTGCGAGAAAAGGAACTTCAAAAGATCTGCTAATGACAATAAAAATGCCTTTGAGCTTTTAATGACGTCTCACTTAGACTCAATTCTGTTTTAATAAAAAAAATTGTTTGACTATGACTATAGTTTAGTTTGTCTTCAATTTTTTTCATTATTATAGTATACATCTGTTTAAAGCTTATTCCAGGAAATATTTTTAATATGTCGGTTTACAATATTATTTAGAATTACCTACACTGTGTTAAATTAAGAGACATATAACCAATATGTTTTAATCGCAGTAACTTTTATTAATTTATTTTGTGATACAAAATATGTATAAAGATATGGAAACTCAACTAAATGAGATATAAAAATTAGTTCTTAAACATTTCCCAAAGTAGTGTGATTCATCGTGGTTTCGTAAACTCCAATTAAATCACTATCTATATTAATAAAATTAGAGTTTTGTCTGTACGTTGCTTAGAATTTTGAAATTTTTGGTTATTTTTACTTTTTATGCATAACAGAATCCAAAATCGGTGTCATCTAAATTTCTTTCCCTCTGTCTGTCTGTCTCTCTCTCTGTCATTCTGTCTGTAACGCTCATGGGTCCTATTTTGTCCTCTTTTCACTGGATAACGACTTGACCTAGGGGTCTAAATTTTTTTCATGTCATAGACTAGAGTGGTGTGAAGGTTCATTACAACTTTAATTGACTTAGCGACCTTAGGGCTTTGCCCCATAGTATGTCAAAGTAGCCAAGTTGTGCTAAAATACCAATCTTTAATCTCTTTTCACACGACAAGGGCTTTAGTAAATGATATGAAAATTTTTATATTGTTAAATGTTGAAATTAGAACGATTTTAGCTGCTCTAAAGCATCGTTCGTCAAAAAGGCTCTCCCTCATAGTAAAAGAAATATTCAATGTTAATCTTATGGGAATATTTAATTCTACCTTTTTATCTATGCTCTTTAATCAGCTGGATTAGACAGTTTGTCATTTTCACCACAGATGGCAACACTTAAAATTTTAAATACAGACTCTTTCATATCTAACCTTTAACTTTTCACTGGCCTAAATACAGTGAATAAAGTCAACTAATTCTTGGTTCTAAATATGAATATTAAAATAATTTATGGAAATTATTACAAAACGAGTTTTGACCCTTAAATCTTAAAATGTTTCTTATTATCATTACAAACTAATTTTAGTTCCCAATTTAGCTTTCATTGCACTTTCTGACAAAAAAGAGGTGTATTTTATCAAACACAACATGTAGTTAAAACAATGAGGTTTATAAATTGCTCAATTTTTCAAGTAGTTCGGGTATAGACGGGGCAATATTAATGTGTAAAAGCTTAATGAGTAGGTTCTTATGAAGAAGTGAGAAAGTCGCTCAAAAAACACTCATAGTACCACTGTAATTTTCATTCAAGGATCATGCTGATTGGTTGAATGGAATCAGATGGTTAAGAACATATTTGCAGAAGTTTGTTATTGTTTTTTATTTTGTGTAAACAAACAAATATACTTATTTTGACATTTAGAAGGTAAAAGAACGCTTCCCGTGGCAATAAGGAAAAGTAATCCCACCATCAATGCTTAATTTTTCTCCGTTTTTCGACATAACTTTTTAACATGGGATGTCACTATTTATTCGGTTTTGTATACATTGGCAACACATGAGGTTTTAGGTAAATAGGTAAAGTCTAAAGACAACAAAATTGAATTAAGTAAACCTAATATCTACACTGCGGTGCGGTGGCTATACGTTACTGACAGATGTTGCGTTGTTTTACTTGGTTTGGGAATTAAAATGTTAACTAATTTTGAATTTAGATTTAATATTGTACATGTCTGTACATATCTTTCATGGGTAGAACAAGATGCAGGGGTTCAATACATTGGATTTGGCATATAGCTATCGTCACACCCAATCAAGGATTCAATATTAGATTTCAAAAGAATCTATAATATTTTTTACAAGTCTGAGTTTTCTTAAATCTTCTATAAGTTTAAACTCATAGAACTATAAAGTAAATCACCATACGAATATAAATGTTTAATCAAACTGCAACAAAACCATTAATAGAAATAACTTCTAGACTAAATGAGAAATGGATTTAACAAGATTTTGACAAATTTGCCTGGTAGCTATTAAGCATAAAACTTGATATCTAGATACGTTAGAATGAACCAACTGAAGGTTATGAATTTGTGAAATCATTAATATCATTCGTTTAATAAACTGTACACACACCCCGTGCGAAGAACGGGTACTCAGCTAGTATTAATATACATTTATAAAATAATAATAATGTTATTATTTATTACTGATTATGTCAGGTAAAAATGTAATCACCTGGGATTAATAATATGTTATTATCCCACCAGGGATTACTATACTATCATATTAATAAATGTATGTTTTGTTCAAGAGCCATTTTAGTACTAAAAGTTTGCAAAATAATACACACATCACTAAAATCACTTCGAAGTGTTCACGTAAATTTAACGTTATCATCGCAATGCCTTCTAATATTAAAACTTGCCGGTGAAAGCTATTGTTTTATATTGAATTTTTCTTTTATAAGAGTGACACAACACGACAGCCGAGATTTTGACACTCTTCAATACAAGTTACACTTTGCGTTGACAAAGTGTCAAATGAAAACCCCTTAACCATTTGAAACTAGGTAAAATTATTATAAAAAACGCAGATTTAGAAAAAAAAACTTTTTACTACGCTACGGATAATGTTATAGAAATATTCCATTCAATTTTACCTTTCATTAATTGTTTTATTGACTTTCCTATTTAATATGTATTTTTGTGAGATTTAAGACGAATGTTATTATTGAAAATGATGGAAATATTAGTGGAATAAAACAACAATAATAAATGCTGCACATGTCATATACAAGCTTGCAACTGGCCTGTTTACACGATTGAAAGGACGGGAATGGTTGTCATGGTCCTTGGTTTGTTCATTGTCAGCTTTCGATCCTTAAACAAGATACAAAACATCTATTTTGGACTATCCCTATATAAGGTTGCTGACTTTACTTAGGTCTTTTTCCCAAAATATTGTTTCAGAAGGTAGTATTGATAGGATAATTGAGTTAAAAAAAATGTTTTTTGAGATAAATATGCTTTTATTTCTATTTATTTTATCTCAAAACGTATATAGGAAAAAACTGTTACAATTATGAACTATATGAACATTCTAAAACGATTAATAATGTCTTAAAAGTTGGTTGATTAGAAGTTTTACTTGGTTTACTTGCAGCTTGTTAAAGCAATTCTGTGAATAAGGTATTTCATTGCTATATTTTCAACGGACACATTAAAGGCAATTGGAAACTTTTAATCAGTTACATTTACGGTACAAATATTTTGTTGCATAAAAATATTAAATTAAGCAAGATCTCAAACAAGAGTAAATATCATAGTCAGAATTGAAATTTGTCAATAAGGACTTTCATATCATATGAGTTGTTTTATACTTTAAAGTTAGCTTATATAACTTTTTTGGAGTTTGTTTAAAACATTAGAAAATGATCCATACCTAAAAAAACTTAACATTTAATAGTTATGCTTTTGCCTTAAAACTATTTGATATCATAAATTATTGATCGACTGTTAGTTATTACCTCAATATAAGGCAATACACAATTTGTAACTACAAAACAAACCACGGAAAAATATTCTCTCGGCGGGTTTTTAATATATTCCAACAAATTTGGATGTAATATTCCTGTAAATATTCGTTATTAACCGACTGGTCCTATTCTGCAAATTTTAAACTACTCTGTTGTTTCTTTTGATTCCAAAGATATTGCTTCAAAAAATTATCATTAGTTTACAAAAATAGTTTATTTTAATAAAAAATACAGTTTATTAGGTAATATAACTCATAGTACCCGAATAAGATCTTATGTACTATAACAATATTTTGGGAACAAACGCAGTAGAATGGAAATCACAGATCAATACTATATTGTACATAATTTAAATAACAAAAATAAATACCATTTTAAGTATGAAAAAGTACGCAATGTCAAGCAAACATTTTTAATATGCGTATTATGAGAATAAAGAAGAGAAAAAATATCAACGAATACTCCATTTCAAGTTAATAAAAACCATGTGTTCATAGTAAATCAATGCCTTTAGTTATGAAGATAATAAATTTCAAAAATAGTTTTTCAACAATAAGTTAGTCAAAACCAGTATTAGTAAATAAATTACCTAAAAAAGGCACTAATTTTTTACAATTACAATTTTTTATATAACTAATATTTTTCAGGTTCATAATTTTTTCCCAAGGGTTTTCAACATATTAATATGATATTATTTTATTATTTTTAAGATTGTAGTATGAAGCATAAAGCTAAAGTTAGAAGGATAACTGATGTTTGTCGGCAACACCTGGCTGGATGAATTACAAACATCATTAACACGTCAGTTGTGCGACACAGCTTCCTTTCACATCTGCTGTGTATACAAACAGACTGTTGAAGGTATGAAAACTCTACCTACGTATTGCTGTTCTGTGTTTGAGACTAATTAAAACACATTTAAAGTAACATTATTTGATGAACAATCATAAAGATCCACACAAAAAATTGTGTCATGTTTAGTCAACAGGACATTCGATTTATTTATAACTACAAGAACATTTTGAAAAGGCTTCAATATCAACAAAAATATAAACCAATGTTTGTGTGGTTTATAAACCAAGTGTAAATTATACCAAGTGAAAAATAAAGTGAAAAGAGTTTAAAACGGACAGTAAAAGAACAAACATGTGAATATTTATACAGGGTGTCTAGTAGTCAGTGTGAAGATTTTAATTAAGAGACTATGATAAATGTAAAATGGCAGGAATACTCAATTTAGACAATCATAGGTCACTCCACCTTTCCAGTAACAGTCATTTTTCAACTTTTTGAAATTTCGCCACATTCCCAACAAAGTCTCATTTTTACAAGAAATAACCTAACTTATTTGCACTTTTTATGACACTTTTAGAAAGAACACAACATTTTCCAAGAGTAAAGGCAGTTTGTTCAAATAGATTTCTCTTAAAGCCTTGTAAAATATACTTGAGTACAAAATTTATTAAAATCTTAAGAAAAATGGCACTATAACTTGCCGAAGAAAGTTTCTTGATGCTTAAGGCTACAAACTGTCAAATTTCACCAAAACTTTCCCAAATCCTAAGTTTTAAGATAATATACTATAAGTGGAAGTTCTATGAAATAATTTTTACACCGTAACAGATAAAAATAACAACTTCCACAAATCATTACTGATTATAATATCCTACTTATCAGTGCCACAACCTTCAGGATGGCCACTCTGAGGGAAGGCCCACTAGGAGTAAGTCCAAAATCTTAAATATAAGCATAGGTTGAATTGTACACCAACGCCATGTTTGGCAAAGTCTAATGCTGCAAACTGTAATGCAAATGGTTGACCGAGTCGGAAATGGTAGGCAATCAAACTTTCCTTAAAAATTATATGAAAAAGACGTAAATTCCTTCAGACTTAAATATCTTTAGATATATTCGACCTTTTAAGATGTGGTTGTGACACATTTTAAGGCCTTTAATGTTTTTTTTTTTTTTTATGGGAAAACCCGATGAAGTTAAGTAAGTTTAACTTAACTTTACTTTAAGAGGTTTAGAATATATTGATATAGATATTTCATGATAAAAACAAGTGAATAAATTACGGTACAGTTTCATTTTTTTATTTATTGTCTCGTGAAATTAAAACTCTAAATATTATTTCAAACCCAATCTCATGATTGTGGTCACTGAATGAGAAGCTCTCTCATCGGCCGATCACGACACGTTACCAACTGCCAATGTGTACCAGATTGCCCCAGTAACTTGATTAGTTCTCGATAACACCTCGGGAAGAGTCCACCTTTTTATCGAAATCAGCGGAAAGAAAATCAAAGTACGAGTATCTTTTACGTATTCGTTTAACAATAACCTCTTTTGCAGCCAAAACATTTGGCTATTGTTGTTCTCAGAATGTTATTAACAATATTGAACGTTTAACATGCAAACCTAATATACAATGGTATTTATTATGTATAAAGTATACAAAGTAGTGAAACATTTGTAATCTTTTATAGCACTACAAAGGTGTTTTAAACTAAAATAACAGTGCTTTATCCCAAATTAATATTTCGTTACATAAAAATGATATTTTAATAGAGTAAACTTTTATTAATTCTATGATTGTAATAAAACCATATAACATTTTCGTAACCAATCAAATTGGTGTTAGTTCAGTTCAGCAACAAAAACAATCTGCATTACAGGTTGAAATACAGAAGTTATTGAGGAAGTAGAGTGATAGTTTAAGATAAACAAGCTTTGAATGTTTTGTTGGTCAGAGGATAAGAACCGGGAAATACATCAAACCGCAAGACGTGTCCAAATATGTGGGGTTTCTGATTGAAAACTTTTATCTAAACTCAGAGGGGACAAGGTTCATTATACAAGTTTTATAACATAAATTATACAAATAAGATTGAAAGTTTATATATATAATAATTTATTTAAGAACAAGATGCATTGAAATAAACCAGATAGAAACCAACGCTTAGGTTTACGCTTGAGAGGGCGCCACTTAACAGTGTTTACATTACGAATGCTCCATTATACACATTTAATAGCACGTAAGATCTTGACTACTGACTGAAAAATAAAAAAATATTTATGTAATATGATTATTTCATTTAGAAGCAATGTACATATTACATTACCAAAGTCAATAGGTTTCCCGTTAAGCTATTAGAAAATCTGAATATGTGGCATTTTTATAACAATTACATATAGTGAAATTGTTTACATTATCTATACTTATTTAATACGCTAAGGGTTTTTGTTGTCTTGAGAACTCCTCCTACAATTTTCAACCGATTTTCAAGTTTTTGGTGTAGTTGTATAGAGCTTGGTCTGGAGTTGTTTCCGCCAAAAACTGATGAGAATCTGACGGAAAATAAAGGCGTTATCTACCATTGAAATCTCAAAATTTCCCATTAAAATAACATTGGATTAAATAAAGCATTTTAAACATCTGTTAATAATCAGCTGTAAATACGTGTAGTTTTGGTGATTGCAGATATTCACAATATTGGATTGGTCGGACGTCAATTATTTAGAGATAAAAGTAACATTTGTATTGTATTCAAATAAGTTGCTCTTTTTCGAGCAACACGTTTACTAGTAGATGATAAACTCGCCTACGGCTCGATGGGGGCTCCGCCCCATGCCCCCTTAGGGGTGTCCATAAATTCGTAAATTAATAAAAAGTCAAGTATGAAATTGGTTAGTTCCACGGAAGAACTGAACAGCCAAGACAGTAACAAGACCGTTTAATACACACAATTCACAATCGATAGTTAAAAAGCTTTGAAAATCTCCTATGAATCGGTTTAAATAACTCTTCGTAGTTAAAATTTGTTAAAATATTTTTAATTTGATATAATAATTATTTATTCTCGGTGTTATGCTGAATGGAGGGTCCACTCCCTAATTTGTTACCCCAATCCCGTAATTTCTTTAAAAACTTTGTAAATCAAAAAGTCGAGTGTTAAACAGTTTAGATTTATTAAAGAAGTGCACAGCCAAGACAGTAACAAAAGGCTAATGCACACTTCTCACAATCAATAATAATTAAAGCTTTTAAATTCATTCAAAGTTGTTGCAATAAATCAGTGAAAACAATAAAATAACATTAAAACGAAATAAAATAAAATCTTATAAACGAGATAGAAATCACAAAAGACTCCAAAGTTTTAAAAATATTCCCTAAGATCCGAGGAGGAACTTATTAAAAGTATGTAAATTAGTAACACCAGCCCTGACAACAGCTGAATTCATATTTTTAATAGTCTGTTAAAAGGAGTTAAGGTCCCCAATTTCAAGATTTCGGTAACTATTCTGGTTTACGAGATACCAAAGGTCTCTTGAGTTTATCATCCTGTAATAAATCTGTTTTGAAAGCTAATGTGTAGAGATATGGCAAAATGTTCTGAAAACTGTTAGCCATTAATAAAATATTTCAGTCATATTCAGCAACATTTTTCGATAGGACCAATCGTTTGGTCAGTAGAGTGGAAAAACTGAAAACGCGATTGCACAAAAATTAGTCTGGAGATTTACGCAATTAATTGGTGCGATATACGACAAAAAGTCACAGGACCAAAATCGTAGTTCATACAATTCAGTACCGTAGTAGTCTCAAATCTATAAAAGGCCTAACCATTTAGCCGCTAGAGCTGAAATACTAAAATTACGATTTCTCTAGTTGGCCAAACGCCACTACTTATTTATCACAAAACTAGGGAAAAGTGAAAAATGTATTTTGAGAGTAAACGGAAAGAGATACAGCAAAGTATGTTAGAGTCAACATTGTAGATATTAAAAAGACCTATAAAAGTAGTCATTTAAACATTTTTGTAGGACAAACCATTTAGTCGCTAGAGCCCTAAGTCTAAATATAAATTTCACAAAAATCAGTTTGGAGGGTTAACGGTGATATGTACGACAAAAAGTCAAAGGACCAAAATTGTAGATCATCCAATTCCCTATCGTAATATTGCTCTCAGATTTCAGATAAGACTAACCATTATTAAGCTAGAGCTGAAATACTAAAATTACGATTTCTCTAGTGGACCAGAACCGGTATTTTCCCACTACTTACGTTCACAAGATCCGGAAAAAGTGAAAAATGTATTTTTTAAGTAAACGAGAAGAGATACATTTGGCCTCTAAAGCTGAAATACTAAAATTACGATTTCTCTAGTGTCCCAGAACCGGCATTTTCCCACTACTTATGTTCACAAAGTCCGGAAAAAGTGAAAAATGAATTTTGTGAGTAAACGAGTAGAGATACGGCAAAATATATAAAGAGCAAAATTGTAGATATTAAAAAGATCTATCGAAATAAACCTTCAGAAAGTTTTCAGGATCATCTGTTTAGTCACTAGAGCCCAAAAACCGAAAACGGCATTTCATTAAAAACGCTCTGGAGGCTTAACGGTGCGAGATATGATAAAAAGTCAAAGAACCGAAATTGTAGAAAATTAAATTCCCTATCGTAGTATTTCTCTCAGATTTTAGATAGGACAAAGCGTTTGGCCCCTAGAGCCAAAAAACTAAAATTACAATTTCAGAAATCCGCCATTTTGAATTTTTTTAGCAGGTTAAAAATACAAATTTGCAAGTTTAAGATTTTATACTTAACATTGACCATTCAGTTAAGAATTTTGTGTTTTTTTTTTAAATTTTGACTTAATTATAATTGAAACTGGTCAATGGCTGCCGCTATGGTAAGGTCTTTTTGAGATCATAATATGTACTATAGTTTAAGCATCCGTGTACGATATTAGTAAGTAAAAAATATTAAAATAGCGAGATTTTTTTGAAAAAATTGGAAATGTTGAAAGTACGCCCCTTTTTAAGGGTGAAGGGAGTGAGATACGGCAAAATTTCACAGGACTAAACTTGTAGAGATATTTCCTGACCATGAATTATCCCTCAGATTCGAGATAGGACCTCTCGTTCAAAAGTTACAGCGTATTTAGAAAAAGTCTTACATGGTGTAGATTTTACCATACAAAAGTTTAGGGGGTTAAAATTTGAAAACTCAATGTTTTGCAATTTCCCCTTTTATTGACCATACAAACTACGTGTGTACCAAATTTTAAGGTTCTAGCTCATCCGGACTAAAATTACAATTTCTCTATTGTTCCAGAACCGGCAATTTCCCACTACTTATGCTAAAAAAATCAGGAAAAAGTGAAAAATGTATTTTGTGAGTAAACGAGAGGAGATACGGTGAAATATATAAGAGGCAAAATTATAGATATTAAAAAGATCTATCGAATTAAAACTTAATAAAATTTTTACGACCATCCGTTTAGTCACTAAAGCCCGAAAACCGAAAACGGCATTTCATTAAAAACGCTCTGGAGGCTTAACGGTGCGAGATATGATAAAAAGTCAAAGGACCGAAATTATAGAAAATTAAATTCCCTATCGTAGTATTGTTCTCAGATTTTAGATAGGACCAAGCGTTTAGCCGCTAGAGCCAAAAAACTAAAATTACAATTTCAGAAATCCGCCATTTTGAATTTTATTAACAGGTTAAAAATACAAATTTGCAAGTTTAAGATTTTATACTTAGCATTGACCACTCAGGCTAGACGTATGCCAAATTTCAAGTCGCTAGCTTATATAGTTACGTCAGAAATTCGTATCCCATATAAGTGAGTCAGTCAGTCAGTCAGTTACACATAGGGCTGTATAGTTTATTAGATGAAAATAAAAATAACCATATAAATATGTTTAATATGTTGTTGTTTAATGTTTGGTAAACAATTTGAGTAATTTCTTTTATATATATTACATAAAACTACGGTGAATGTAAAACGTAAAAAAGTAAACGAATTATTAATATTTAGAGTATCAAGTTGAACTGGAGACGCATCACGTAGAGCTTTGTTTTATATACAGTTTTACTTTAGCTCAGACTATTTTATATTTTAATAAGATTATTCTTAGGTTACATAGAAGTATAAAATAAGGATTACATTTCACTGCATCAATATTGTCGATTTTAGACCCTCACTTTTACAAAAAAAGTCATGTCTCTGAGGTCTAGGGCCAAAACTTTTCGGCCCTATAACTTCCCACTGGAAGCTAATGGAAACCGGTAGTTGTGAAGGCGTTGCCTAGCAACCGGAAACACAATGACTCCCGCTAAGTTAGCTATGTGTTTGGTTTGTATGGACAGATACCACATTTTTATGATTTGTATATAATTTATTGCATAGTGTAGTGTGATGAAACATATCGTTCGTAGCTCCGCTGAAAATCTTTTTCTATTCTCGATAGCTAAAAGTTCTCGACGTCGCGTCGTCGCTTCAAACTTAATCATATTGTATCGTCCTTTATTACAAAATTTACTATTACTACATTTATGAGTATTACTTAAATGTAGGCGTAGGTGTTTAATTATACATACTATTCATCGTCTTCTGATTGACATTCAACCACAATTGAATTGCAAATGATCTAGAAAGAACAAAAAAATAACTGAAATATCTGTTCCCCCTAGCATTTGTTGTAACAGCTGTCTAATGATTCAATAAATTGTTCTTCTTCCATAACAGTAACATTGAAACTTTGAATGGCAGTAGGGCATAGCTCTGGGAGCCGATGTGAATTATAATGGGAGCTCAATTGTAATTTTATGTTCGTGCTCAACTACGGAAACATACCTTTCTACCGGTAAGCGCGGGTATCTCCGACGATACACAAAATCTGAGAAAAAGAGGCGATGAAAAATGCTTGCCTATTAACATATAGATAAATTATATTTTAAAATGTCTTTTATTGGTTTATGTTTTTTTCTTTCTTTTTTTCTTGGCATAGCCTAAGCTAAAGCAATTTTGATTCTAATTATAAAATTCTTTTCGAGCTTGATGCTATTCACCAAGTGCAATTTATCGTCGTTACTTTATTTCAGTACAAATTATTTAAACAATATCTGCTAATATGCTTAATTTTTGGGTTAGAAATATGAGAATCTAATTTCGAAAACAATTTAATGTTCCAAGTAATGAATAAGATATTTGACACTTTAAATCAATTACTTTTCTCCACCACTTTAAACATCTACACCACACATTCATCTTCCTTAATCATAGAAAATGGAGAACACATTCATAAACATACATTTTTATAATGACAAATAAAGATGGATATGTGTTCACTACCGTAGGCTTGTTTTGTAAAAGCAGATGCAAACTGGTAGATTGAAGAGATTTTCTTTGATTGTAACATATTTTGTAAAATTGTTTCAAACGGATACAGATGGTAAAACAAATTTTTTTGGAAAACATGAACGAACTTCGGAAACCGATGTTCAACAAACAACAACATTGATCACTACCGCTCTGCGACTGGCCATATTTATTCCCTATCAGTCATGTGTTTGATACCAAAGCTGGACATTGTAATTTATCACAAATATTAAAAAGTGTCGAGTTTAATAACTTAGACTCAAGCAACTTAGATGTGCTGTTGAGGAATGGTTTGGGGATTAAATAATTCTTATAACAGTTAATTTTTTATGTAATTGCTTACATCGTTTCAAATTTATGATGCATACAATAACAGTTATAATAATTTACAAAATCTTTAAAACTCTTGAATTTTTCTAAAGCACCGCTTGGAAATAAAAAACCACAGTGATAGTTTGATAAGAATAAAACTGTAGGCCTACTTATGATTATAGTTTAAATACATGTTTAGTGTTCTATTAAGCTGTGTGAAATATGAGTCACAAAACCATTTGTTGTGAAGATATGTTGAGTAGCAAAGGAACATGAATATTTCGTGTGCTTTTTTTTAATTCGTCGTAATTTTCCGATGGTAACAATAGTTGTTATTTTCTTTCAGGTTTCCCCTACTGATTTCATTTGGATTTAAATAGAAATGTCAGTATTGGAAGTCACAATGGAGGAGAAGATTATGAGATTGTTCATCAAAGACGCTCTTCATCTGTTCCCTATTGTGTCAGATGTGGAAGTCTGTTTGAAATGATCCTTGTCTCTCTATGTCGTTTTGTCTGCGGATTTCACTCCATAAACTCTATCTCAATTTTATCTTAAATATTGAGCTCCGGTAACGTTTTATTGTTTTTAATTCGAGCAAAGATTATCAAGGTCAGTATTATAATGTTTATATTTGTGTGTACCTATATATTGTTATAGATGTACGATTCGATTACATTATAAATTAAAAATATAATTTTTACTTGATCTTAATACATAAAAATTTTCTTGTATCATTTTAATTTGAGGTTTAAATTTTTTTGTGTGTAAATATTTATTTCAAAGTAAAAAACTGAAAAAAAACTAGTAAAGTATTTAGTTTTTACAACACTTTACAAAGTACTTTACGTAGGTCTAATATTTACATATTATTTTCAAATGCGATGATTATGTTAACTAAATATCAACAGAATCTCAGTTGGTAAAGGCCAGAGTAAAAACGCACGCTTGAGTTTCCGCATGAGAGGCCATCTTTTAACTGTGTTTACCTTATGAATGCCGCATTATGGTCGTTATTTTCCATAAGCAAACACCATAACTTTACTCATAATTTGGTTTATTTTGCTTTTCATTTGCAATGACTTAACATTTTTACATCCCATATTGTGGTGTTTTGTTACACGATGAATAATACATATTTAATTAAGTTAAAAACGTATTTAATAAAAGAACCTTATTAAGTTAATGCTTAAATTAATTTTTTGTTGAATGTAATTATTACACAAATAGAGTAATATAATACAAAGGTTTTTCCTTTCAAACAAATTCGTATTTACAAATTGGAATGAAAATTGATAAATGGTTATTTGAACATTATCTAACCATTATTGTTTAAAAATTTTACCACAAGATACTATGTTTAACATGGTTTGTAGCTTTGACCCTTTGAGTTAAAACGGTAATGTATAGGTGGCAACGATCTCTTGTAAGGATTTTTATTTAATCAAATCAAACTATGTATACAAAACTTTCTATTGCAATTTTAAATACTAAAAATTTCATTCCCTTAAATGACAACATATGATACGTTCATCTATGAACTGGTTACAAAAGAGACAAATATGAAGTAAAAATTACTTTTTTTATGAAGTTTTTCATTTGTAGGAATTTGAAACTTTGTATTGATGTAGGGCCTATATATAACTTTTTATAGATCCATGATGTTTTTATTGTCTTGATATAAGGAACAAATATACAGGAGGGTTCCGGAGACTTCCGGGACACCCCGTATATTTGCAGTGTTATCAATCAACGCATTGTTAGAACCTTGGACTTCAGTTCAAGAGGTCAAGGTTTCAGTCCCCGGGATGCCCACTAACAATGAGATTTTTTTTATTTATTTACTTGTTCACCATCGGATTACATCATTTTTACAGAGTAAAATCGGAACAATTCCCGAAATAAGGTAACATGGCCATGGCGGTTTGGACCACTTTCCGTTTTCATCATACCATTGCGATAAACGTTGTTTACAGAACGGTCAGCTGAGATCGAAACTAGTTGATTCCCGGTGGGTTGGATAAACGTGTTGGTAAACAAAGTTTTCGGGAGTAGAAAGCAAAACAGTGGTTTTTGGGACACTAAACAAGTTAATTTATTTTTATTTTTATTAACAGCTGTAAATAGTTCAGATACAAGATAAACAAATAACAACGTAAAAGGGGGTATATAGGTTAAAACTTATTAATTTTTTATAGAAACTGTAAATTTATTAAAGGTGGTATGATGAAAAGTACTGTTCGTAACTCGTCCGAAAGAGGTATATCGGTGCTCGAACGAATTCAAGTACTTGGCTTCGACTCGTACTTGAAACTCAATCTAGCACCGATAACGACCACTTTCTGGACTAGTGACGAAATATAGGCCTACTATTGTGAAAACTAAACAAAAATGCCACTGACTTTGATACAATAAAAAAGAAAAAAAAGATCTGTCGCAGATCATACCTTAGAAGAATGTAATACGTATTTCAACGATCTTTATTTTTGGTTTTCATTATTATATGATAATTTTGTTCTTAAATATGTATTAAATCTTCATAAGAACAAAGTAAAACCTAGTAAATGATACATTATTTTCTTCGTGATTCAACAATGTTATGAACATATTTAGGTCTGATTCGGCTTAATACCTTGAATTACCAAACAAAAGGAGGAAACCGACCCCTTCACTAAAGATGTAATGAGATGGCATTACGTCTGAATGGGTTTGGATGGTGATCTATTGTGCCAGGATAAACTCTTCCTGCGCTCCCAGGCCGACGTCTTCATTATTATGTGACGCAAATGAATAAGTGAAAGCTAACAGTCTGAAATGAACCTTTTTATTTGCAGTCCTTTTTTAATTTTACAGACATTTTGGTAACGAAATTTTGCTATTTATTAATTACTATAGGTCAACGATGACCTGGAAAAATAAAAAAATTAAACATAATTGCCAGTTAATTTTTTTTAAGATCTTCAAATCTAATAGATTCAGAAGAATATTGTTTGTTTTAATCTGTTTTACGCTATAGTTAATTTGTTCACGTATGCTTTGGGAATCTCTCATTTAAATACGTTAAGCAGAGACTCAGAAAGCTAGTTTATGCCTTTACCCAACTGAGTCAAGTGCTGACGGTGGATCACTGCAGGACGGTGTACTTCGCCTACGTGCAGTCGGTGTTGCAGTACGGGATTTTGGCCTGGGGAGGCGTCTCGTCGTCTATCCTCTCCCCACTTTCTGTTGCGCAAAAATCTTTGATAAAAATTATTCTTAAAAAACCACAACGTTTCCCAACTGATCAATTATTTAATGAATTCCCTGTTTTTAACATTAGACAGTCCCAAATCAAATCTGAGTTCCATAAAACATAATGCTTTTTACATCGCTCATATTTTATTCCGCAATCTTCCTAAAGACATCATTGAAAGCGAGAGAGGCAGTGTCGCTGTGTATAAGCGGAGAGTACAGGGGTGGCTCACTCGTATTGGACAGGCTGCTGCTGAATTGCTCATACAATCTCCGTACACGTAGCATATAGAAAAAGCAAAATAGAGTTTTTTTTTGTTTTTTTTTTTTTTTTTTTAGTTTCAACTATAGCTTCTGGTGATATTTGATGTATATTTGATGATTTTAATCAAATAGATTTTTCTTGATGTTTAAATTTATTCTTGGGTTTTAGTTACGTAAGTTACTTTTAGTTTAGTTTCTAAAGTGAAATGTATTTTAAGAATGTTATATAATGTGCCAGTGATAGCATCAACTGGATATGAACTCTTTCCCCGAACGCGGACTTATCGTCTATTCGGGGAAATAATTTCCTTGTAATTGTTTATCACTGACGATCGTATTTGTATTTTTTTGGAAATAAACGAAAAAAAAATATATAAATTTTTATTGACTAGTGCTAGAAAAATAACGATATTTTTATTAATAACATTAACAATTTTTAAATTAATCACTAAAACAGACAATTGGTTTTCTTATAATTGATCGATAAAGAATTATTTTTTAAACGTATTTCCAAATTTTTACATTATAAAGAAAATGTAAACCTTTATAATGTAAAAATTTGATAGGTGACTAGTTTGTCACCTACCAAACTGGTCTTCAGCAACAAAATTGTCACTTTTAAAGTATAAGTTTTAAATTTTGTTATATAAAATTTTTTTAATATCATAAAATATTTTACTTATCAATAAATTTTATATTTACTTGAAGGTAAGTTGAATAAAAAAAAACTCCGTAAATATTGTATTTAAATTATATTAAATTTTATTTTATATTTTATTTTTAAATAGTTATTTTGTTTATTTATAAATACATATCTACAGCTTGCTTTCTATGACTACTCCATTCCAGCTAGAACTACTATATTCCACCGTATTTATCCAGGGTGCTAATTTTAACTTGTGATGTCACATAACAGTAAATATACTTCAATCGCCAAGCAAATGTTATTTCAGCACTACAGATTTCATGGGTATCTTAAAAAAGGGATTATATTAGCAAAGGAATGTAAAATATAATAAGGTAGGCGATATTACAAAAAAGATAAAAAATTGTGGCGTAGTTAGTGTTTCAGCTGATAGCAACTGCCAAATATATGTGACGTACTTGGTACTTTTCCCCTGAAATCAGCTGTAGCTATCACATATCGTTAGTCTAATTTCGGTGATACTAGCCATATTCATTTATCGTATGCAAAAATAACTGAACTTGTTTCAAAGTACTGAAAATGGTCAAGGATTTTACAATATCAGGCCAGATATCAAAGTAACTAATTTAGCCATTTTTTTCGTTTTTTTAAGATTAAAAGGCTTACAAAGGCTTAAGATTAGGTTCAGAGTTTTACAATGAACATTGTAAAATGTTTTTTTATTGATTATTGAATTGTTTCGATATGAATTTTTGTAATATAAGTTATTATCAGCATACATGTGAATAAATTACTAATGAATAATATGCTTTTTACAGAATTAATTAATTGTTATATTGTATAGCAATCTCGAAATGATACAGATAACTTAAATCATTAACTAAATCATTTTTATTGAAATATAAAATATTTCAGTATGAAGCTAACTTACAGTTTGTCAAATAAAAAAAATTACATTATTAACGGTAGGCTATAGCTTAAGGAAATACAAGATGATTTTCATTAGTTAGTAATACGTTAAAGAATGTCTTATGTGCATAAAGTTTTTGATTTTCAAATTAGAGGAAAGTAAAACAAGGAGTTGAACCACAACGTTGTTCCGTCGTTAGGAGTCTAATGAAGCTCTATTGTGACAACCTTAAAGGAAGTGTAATAAGCACATTGTTACTTATAACAGAACATTTGCAACACAGGTCATCATTCATGTTTTTATTATTCGAGATTACTTTACAAAATTAGAACAGTACCGTACACATCATGGGATTAAATATCACCATGGATTAATTATTTATTTATTAAGTCTCTTACCAACATATATCTGGGTATTAATGTAATATAATAATGTACGCACAATAGGTATAATCAGTCCCTTCAACCTTTACAGTTGCAATCAGCGCAAAACTTGCAATAAGTCATGTTATTGATCAAGTTTAGAAACATTTTTGAAATCATCACAGCTTCTTAAGAACAATTTTCATTAGTTTGATGGATACACTGGCAAACAGTATTAATGTTTACTGTTTTAAACATTTCCATTTTATTAACGTAATACTAGATGTACTGTTATACATTTCATTCGTGAAACATTGTAACATTATTAGAAATCTGAGTCTAAGCATGATACCTACCAATCCTGCGTAGGGGTCACAAGAAGCATGTTTGTAAGGGATCAGTGGTAACACCAGCTATTTGAGCTACATTTAAAATGATCCAATGACTTACAAGTTCGTTTTACAGAAATCCCATTTAGTTAACAACGTTTCATTGCGGTTTACTATTATAAGGTTGAAATAACATTATAAATTATTCCTGATATATTTTAAATAGATCTGACTTCTACTAAGTCATTGTTTAGTTATTTAATTATTAGTTTATGAAATCAAAAAACATTTTATCCCTATTATATCTCGCATAACACTTATTCTTTGTTTATAAACATTTCCTATTATTACATGTTACAGTTGGTTGCACGATACGTGAGACAGCCCTCCAGAATTTCGCTACATATGGACAGGTTGGCTCTATCTCGTGCAAAATGGTGTGGGTTAATCATTATAATTATATACAGTAAAATACTGATTAAGGTCTTCATTTCAAATTCAGGCTGTTAAACTGTCCTTGTGAAGCACAATTCCTGGCGGGCTGTCTCACGTCTCGTGCAACCAACTGTACTATAACAACGACTTCCTGTTTACACATCAAATATTGCTTGGAGCAATGTTAGTGCGCTGAAAGTCCACCACACACTGGAGTTTATCAGTCAACAGGTCACGTAGACGCAGTCTGTCTCGGTGTATAAATTGTGTGTGGTCCCTGGCGATATGGCTTTCACACTTCGAAATACTTTGTAAGGTAAATATTACGAAATTCAACGTGTGTTACTTCGTATCAAAAGGTGACAGACAGGCACGGTTATATTGCCAATGTTAGCATTGCCTTAGCGTCATTTTATTTAAGTAGAGGATTCTACCTTGCAAATTCTAGCTTTAATTCAATTTACTGAATTGTTTACCACAGTCATTCCAGGCAATCCAGATCACTAAGTGAGTAAGTTTGCGTTTGTAATACTTTTTTAAAAGGTAAGTGGTGACTATTAATTTTACTTAATAAGAGTAACAATAAAATAAAAAAAATCAAACTGGCCACTCATAACTAATTTGCATTGTAGGGGGACCGAGATTATGCTCGGTAAAATTATTACTTTATTTTTTCACACAAAGCTCGTTTGATCCGCTCACTCGCCAGACCGAAAAATGTGCTACACTTTGATATAATTTTTCTAAACCACAGCTTAAAGATGCAACACACTGGTATATTTTATCTCCGGTTTTCAGCTGATATTTGTTCAATTTTAAAATCTCAATAAGGATAACATGGTATATTTGAAGGGTTCTAGGACGAAAACCGGATTTTTTCGACATGGGACTACCTCCAACCCATTCCTCGTGGCCAAAACCCCCTTATACAACAAAAAAATAAAATAAAAAATCCTTGGAAAAAAATGTATTTGCCCGTGCAAACATTGCTCGTTTTAGAGTATACGATACAATGTAGGAGGTAGTTTGCTGCAAGGGATCAGAACGGAAAAGGCACAATTGATTCGAAACCACGACAAAGTTTCGTTGGTTTCAACATGTTAACGACTTCCCTGTGGTACACAGTGAATATTGTGTTAAACCATGTTCATATACTGACATGCTCCACAACAGAGTTAATGTTGCTAGTGTATCAGTGAACAGGTCACGAAGCCACAGTCTGTCTCACTGTCTAAATTGTGTGATGCCCCTGGTATTATTGCTTTCATACTTTGAAATATTTCACAAAGTAAAAATTGTGTTAAACCATGTTCAAACACTGGCACGCTCAGCAGCAGGGTTAGTTTATGTTGCTAGTGTATCAGTGAACAGGTCACGAAGCCACAGTCTGTCTCACTGTCTAAATTGTGTGATGCCCCTGGTATTATTGCTTTCATACTTTGAAATATTTCACAAAGTAAAAATTGTGTTAAACCATGTTCATACACTGGCACGCTCAGCAGCAGAGTTAGTTTATGTTGCTAGTGTATCAGTGAACAGGTCAAGGAGCCACAGTCTGTCTCACTGTCTAAATTGTGTGTGGCCCCTGGTATTATTGCTTTCATACTTTGAAATATTTCACAAAGTAAAAATCGTGTTAAACCATGTTCAAACACTGGCACGCTCAGCAGCAGAGTTAGTTTATGTTGCTAGTGTATCAGTGAACAGGTCACGAAGCCACAGTCTGTCTCACTGTCTAAATTGTGTGATGCCCCTGGTATTATTGCTTTCATACTTTGAAATATTTCACAAAGTAAAAATTGTGTTAAACCATGTTCAAACACTGGCACGCTCAGCAGCAGAGTTAGTTTATGTTGCTAGTGTATCAGTGAACAGGTCACGAAGCCACAGTCTGTCTCACTGTCTAAATTGTGTGATGCCCCTGGTATTATTGCTTTCATACTTTGAAATATTTCACAAAGTAAAAATTGTGTTAAACCATGTTCATACACTGGCACGCTCAGCAGCAGAGTTAGTTTATGTTGCTAGTGTATCAGTGAACAGGTCAAGGAGCCACAGTCTGTCTCACTTTCTAAATTGTGTGTGGCCCCTGGTATTATTGCTTTCATACTTTGAAATATTTCACAAAGTAAAAATCGTGTTAAACCATGTTCAAACACTGGCACGCTCAGCAGCAGAGTTAGTTTATGTTGCTAGTGTATCAGTGAACAGGTCACGAAGCCACAGTCTGTCTCACTGTCTAAATTGTGTGATGCCCCTGGTATTATTGCTTTCATACTTTGAAATATTTCACAAAGTAAAAATTGTGTTAAACCATGTTCAAACACTGGCACGCTCAGCAGCAGAGTTAGTTTATGTTGCTAGTGTATCAGTGAACAGGTCAAGGAGCCACAGTCTGTCTCACTGTCTAAATTGTGTGTGGCCCCTGGTGTTATTGCTTTCATACTTTGAAATACTTCACAAAGTAAAAATTTTGATAAACCATGTTCATACAGTGGCACGCTCAGCGGCAGAGCTAGTATATGTTGCTAGTGTATCAGTGAACAGGTCACGAAGCCACAGTCTGTCTCACTGTCTAAATTGTGTGTGGCCCCTGGTGTTATTGCTTTCATACTTTGAAATACTTCACAAAGTAAAAATTTTGATAAACCATGTTCATACAGTGGCACGCTCAGCAGCAGAGCTAGTATATGTTGCTAGTGTATGAGTGAACAAGTCACGGAGCCACAGTCTGTCTCACTGTCTAAATTGTGTGTGGTCTCTGATGATATTGCTTTCATACTTTGAAATACTTCACAAAGTAAAAATTGTGTTAAACCATGTTCATACAGTGGCACGCTCAGCAGCAGAGTTAGTTTATGTTGCTAGTGTATCAGTGAACAGGTCACGGAGCCACAGTCTGTCTCACTGTCTAAATTGTGTGTGGCCCCTGTTGTTATTGCTTTCATACTTTGAAATACTTCACAAAGTAAAAATTGTGATAAACCATGTTCATACAGTGGCACGCTCAGCAGCAGAGCTAGTATATGTTGCTAGTGTATCAGTGAACAGGTCACGGAGCCACAGTCTGTCTCAATGTCTAAATTGTGTGTGGCCCCTGGTGTTATTGCTTTCATACTTTGAAATACTTCACAAAGTAAAAAATTTGATAAACCATGTTCATACAGTGGCACGCTCAGCAGCAGAGCTAGTATATGTTGCTAGTGTATCAGTGAACAGGTCACGAAGCCACAGTCTGTCTCACTGTCTAAATAGTGTGTGGCCCCTGGTGTTGATGATTTCATACTTTGAAATACTTAACAAAGTAAAAATTGTAATAAACCATGTTCATACAGTGGCACGCTCAGCAGCAGAGCTAGTTTATGTTGCTAGTGTATCAGTGAACAGGTCACGAAGCCACAGTCTGTCTCACTGTCTAAATAGTGTGTGGCCCCTGGTGTTGATGATTTCATACTTTGAAATACTTAACAAAGTAAAAATTGTAATAAACCATGTTCATACAGTGGCACGCTCAGCAGCAGAGCTAGTTTATGTTGCTAGTGTATCAGTGAACAGGTCACGAAGCCACAGTCTGTCTCACTGTCTAAATAGTGTGTGGCCCCTGGTGTTGATGATTTCATACTTTGAAATACTTAACAAAGTAAAAATTGTAATAAACCATGTTCATACAGTGGCACGCTCAGCAGCAGAGTTAGTTTATGTTGCTAGTGTATCGGTGAACAAGTCACGGAGCCACAGTCTGTCTTACTGTCTAAATAGTGTGTGGCCCCTGGTGTTGATGATTTCATACTTTGAAATACTTAACAAAGTAAAAATTTTGATAAACCATGTTCATACAGTGGCACGCTCAGCAGCAGAGCTAGTATATGTTGCTAGTGTATGAGTGAACAGGTCACGAAGCCACAGTCTGTCTCACTGTCTAAATTGTGTGTGGCCCCTGGTGTTGATGCTTTCATACTTTGAAATACTTCACAAAGTAAAAATTTTGATAAACCATGTTCATACAGTGGCACGCTCAGCAGCAGAGCTAGTTTATGTTGCTAGTGTATCAGTGAACAGGTCACGAAGCCACAGTCTGTCTCACTGTCTAAATTGTGTGTGGCCCCTGGTGTTATTGCTTTCATACTTTGAAATACTTCACAAAGTAAAAATTTTGATAAACCATGTTCATACAGTGGCACGCTCAGCAGCAGAGCTAGTATATGTTGCTAGTGTATGAGTGAACAGGTCACGAAGCCACAGTCTGTCTCACTGTCTAAATTGTGTGTGGCCCCTGGTGTTATTGCTTTCATACTTTGAAATACTTCACAAAGTAAAAATTTTGATAAACCATGTTCATACAGTGGCACGCTCAGCAGCAGAGCTAGTATATGCTGCTAGTGTATCAGTGAACAGGTCACGAAGCCACAGTCTGTCTCACTGTCTAAATTGTGTGTGGCCCCTGGTGTTATTGCTTTCATACTTTGAAATACTTCACAAAGTAAAAATTTTGATAAACCATGTTCATACAGTGGCACGCTCAGCAGCAGAGCTAGTATATGTTGCTAGTGTATCAGTGAACAGGTCACGAAGCCACAGTCTGTCTCACTGTCTAAATTGTGTGTGGCCCCTGGTGTTGATGATTTCATACTTTGAAATACTTAACAAAGTAAAAATTGTAATAAACCATGTTCATACACTGGCAGGCTACAGCAGAGTTAGTTTATGTTGCTAGTGTATCAGTGAACAGATCACGTAGCCATAGTCTGTCTCACTGTCTAAATTGTGTGTGGTCTCTGATGATATTGCTTTCACACTTTGAAATACTTCACAAAGTAAAAGTTGTGTTAATCCATGACACACTCTGGCACGCTCAGCAGCAGAGTTAGTTTACATAAACTACAGACGTAGCCATAGTCTGTCTCACTGTCTAAATTGTGTGTGGCCCCTGGTGTTGATGATTTCATACTTTGAAATACTTAACAAAGTAAAAATTGTAATAAACCATGTTCATACACTGGCAGGCTACAGCAGAGTTAGTTTATGTTGCTAGTGTATCAGTGAACAGATCACGTAGCCATAGTCTGTCTCACTGTCTAAATTGTGTGTGGTCTCTGATGATATTGCTTTCACACTTTGAAATACTTCACAAAGTAAAAGTTGTGTTAATCCATGACACACTCTGTCACGCTCAGCAGCAGAGTTAGTTTACATAAACTACAGACGTAGCCATAGTCTGTCTCACTGTCTAAATTGTGTGTGGCCCCTGGTGTTATTGCTTTTACACTTTGAAATACTTCACAAAGTAAAAATTGTGTTAATCCATGACACACTCTGGCACGCTCAGCAGCAGAGTTAGTTTATGTTGCTAGTGTATCAGTGAACAAGTCACGTAGCCACAGTCTGTCACACTGTCTAAATTGTGTGTGGTCACTGATGATATTGCTTTCACACTTTAAAATATTTCACACGGTAATAATTGTGCTACCCATGTAGATAATGCTAGATAGGATAGTTAATCTTTCTAATTCATATTTTAATAATACTTGTAATATTGTACCAAAATTGTTTTGGCACAGTCTACCTCACTCGCTAAAATGTGTTGTGCCTGGCGATATTGCTCTTAAAATCTGAAATTTTTCACATTACACTACACCATGTCAGTACAGAGACAGGCTATATTGTTTATTTGTTTTTATATCTATTTACTTATTTTACATTCTTCTAAAATGATTTTTATGTAACTGAGTAGCGTAGATTTTGTAGGTAACGTTTTAGTCGTAGATGTATTTCATTTAATTTTTGTTTAAGAGATTTAAAATGTATGTAATTGACAAACATAAACGTTAATAAAATTTTAATATTAATATTACTTTGGTTTTATACTTTAGTTGAACTGAATTGTAGTTAATAAATTGAAGAGTAATATTTAATATCTTTTATTTGTAACAACTTGAATTATATGAACTGATGTAAAAATAGTTAACATATCAATCAATTTCGAGCTATTAAGGAAATTCTCAAATCACTATGTGCAATTTTCGTTTAGTTTTTAAAACTGTTGACTCATAAATTCCAGAATTTTTGATATTTTACACAGATGTAATTTCACATTTAGTTATTATAAAAAAATATACAAACATTATTAAAATATTATCATCCAGTAGAATTTACTTTCAATAATAACAACATTATGGGAGTTTAAAAATTGTAAATTTATTTAAAATGAAAGTGGAAAATTGTGGGATAAAAATATAAAACAAAATGAAACTGTATCAATAATTTTTATTAAAATTTACAACATTTATAACTGTAGCGTTGCTATAAACAACTTATAAAGCCCTGGCGACAAACATGAAATACATAACAGTCATCTGTTTACTTTGTCGGTTACAGTACAGCCCAGTATATGTACATTGCCTCGTGTACATTGCTTTACATCTACGGACTGTTTACACTATCCTAACTACAGCGTTGGTCTATTTTTATGTTAAAGGCTTGATCAAATCGTCTAAAATTGGAGTTCTAACAAGGACTATATGCTCTTAAATTTAGTACAAACGCTTTTGCCCATCTTTTATCTACCCTGTTTTTTTAACATTCAAAGTTTTTTTGGAAATTAAATTCTTAAAATAGATGGGTAACATTTCATACGGAATATTATTTTCAAAATGAATAATAACATTGTTCATTACCATCTCAAATTTACTGTTTATCAACAGTGACCTTAAAAACAAACACTATCTGAACACTGCTTGATATGTAAGATATTAGAGTTGATTTAAGTTTGCTTAAAACCCGCTTGAATGTATTGGTTAAGTAATAGGTCTTGATGGAATTAAGATACATATATCTACCAAAACCATTTCATTAAAAATTAATGGCTTTTCAAATTGGCATAACTAACTAAATAGGATTGGAAGGATTTAGATCCAAATTTTAAGTAATAAAGTTAAATTCCATCTAAACTTAAATTTTACACGGTACTGGAATATCTCACTCTTAATAAAGATACCTCAAGATTGTATGACAACTCTTGTACTTCCTTTATGGATGGATAATTTAAATATATTAAAGACATCTTTAATTAAAAAACTTAGTCGAAATTCCAACAATTTCATTTTAACATAAAATTATGCTTTATTTTATTGATATACGCTTTAAATTAAATTTGATATAAAAAACATTGTTCGTAAAAATTACTTTAAACCATTTCCATCAGGGGACGTAGATCAAATGCTGATAAATTACACGCCAGTAGTTTAATAATACATTTTGTGGTAAATCGACAAATGAAAATATTTGAATCTGATCTGAGACATGTGAGTGATCTGAGTCGTGAGATGGATCTTGGGTAAGATCTGATACGTGATCTAAGTCATGATTTTTTTGCATTTCATCATTAGTCTTGTCTGGTGATTGACAAATGAAAATATTTGAATCTGAGTCTGGTGATGAATCTGGGTAAGATCATAGTCTTGAAATTTGTCTTTTTTTGCATTTTAGTCTGGTGATTGAATGAGGGGGGTTTGGATGAGAGACTTATTCTGATTTATTGAGTATACTTTATTGTTTATCACTCTTTTGTATGTACCGTATAGTTTTAGATTATTGTAATTGGTGAAATTGAATGATTGTGGTAGGTTTTTCAATGTTATATCGTTTTTGGTTCTGTATCCGTATGTTTTACATCTCACTGTTAGGAAATCCAATATGGGATTGTTTGGACTTGTATCTTTGAATGAACCCAGGTTTGTTGTATGGATGAAGTCCACTTGTTTTGTGAAGGAATCGTCTGGTGAAAATATGTGTAATGCGAATGAATCGTTGTCTGTGTATGTCAAATCGAAAGGAGGAAAGTGTTTCTTCAATTTATCGTAATGCATTTGGTACATGTACCGTTTACTCAGATCTAGGATTGAGAATCCTAAATATACGGGTTTGTTACAGCGTACTTTTCTCTTTTTCATAAATACTATATAGTTATTCTCGTTTAGTATTAGTCTGTCTGTGAATCTGGGTTGCTTTATGAGTTTCATCAGTTTTCTGGGGTTATTGTGTAGGAAATACTTATTCAAGTTATCGGTTACTCTCTCTAACGATTTACCGTAGATTATATTGGATTGGAGTTTGAAGAAATTTGAAAGGATTCCATCTTGGCAGTAGAGTAACCTTAAATCTGTGTTCAGCTTTATGAACGGGCTTAACCAATAGGATTCGTTGAATGAAATCACTCTGTGGACTTTCTCCAATACTCCCATTGACAGGGCTTGTTGGAGTGCTCTGTAGTGTATGATGTAATTCTTTCTATGTCCGAAAGAGGATATCAGACCTTTACCTTCAACACGGTAAGGACATAGTGGATAGTCTTTGTGTACTTCATTGTATTCATATTTTAAATCTACGTCTAGGATGTAGCCCACATCTTGTGGTTTGTTATTCAAATCTATCGAATCTGGATCGTCTACCCATTGGAAATTGTCTATGGGCAGTGGATACTTTAACATTATGGTAGCGTAAAGACTTATTATATCGTAAAAGTATATGAATGAAGTCGGTTGGGAGGGATCGTAGTCTGGCAGTGAGTGGTTATTTGATTTGGCGTAGGGTTTGACAGCTGAAGTGAATCCACCTCTTATACCGCTCATTATCATCTTATACATTTCTATGTCGTTCAATAGTTCTAGATTGACTTTTGTTATTTTTAACATGGCATCGAAACTGTAAGAACCTATAGTCAAATAGTAAAACATATCGAGTCCGTAGTGTTTCAAACACAAGGATCTTATCCTTTCCAATTTATCGAATGTGATATCGGGAACGAATTGGGAAGAGTCTAGGAATTTCATCGTTATATTCCTCAATCTCTTGGAAATACAGAGGAATTTCTCTACTTGACCCTTGTAGGGAATGAAGTTTATGTTATCATTCATGCTGGTGAAGTGGTTTAACAGTTCTACTCCTAAATCTTTGATGATGACGGGAACGAAGTGGGGCAATCTATAGTTTATATTACAGACTGAATGGGCGAATCCCCTTATTTCTCCGTTTAAATGATTGTGGTCGATGACTTTATCACCGTTGAACATACCTTTACCACAGATATGACAGGGTGTACCATCTTCAGGAGGATCTGGATGGTGAGTCACGGGAATGTTTCTTTTATAGAGTCTACCGATCAATTCGCATTCACTTTCTAAAGAATTCATAAACGTGGTAATATTTGTAAATTTTTTCGTTTTAACTATTCTACTGTTTTCATTGACGATATTGTAAGTGAGACTTTTTACACTGAATACACCGACTCGATGAATGAACGAAGTGGTTGGATCGGGTTCACAGGTATCCTCTCTAACTATTTCCTGTTCTACTTCACAATAGATGACGAAAGGTATTTTCAATTGACGGTTGAAATTCTTAAAGAATAACTTTCCTCTCTTGGGGAGAGTGACAGTAGTCGGTTCATTAGTACAAGAGGGTTCGTGGTTGAGAAGCTGTTCTTTTTTGTAAAAGTATGTTAGACACTGGCGACAAATAAAGAGTCTGGGTGCAGAGTTTACCAACTGTTTACCGATGAAAGCTTCGAAGTTTTTTATCCACATGTAGTGGTTTTTGTAAAACAGTAAATCCCTATGATCTGGTTTTCTTTTCGATGTAACTTTGAGGGGAACGATCTTTTTACCACTGATTGTGTATATGTTTATAGACATGTTATTCGTATTTTCGAATGTACTCACTTCATCCAGTCTAACTGGGAATGGGATACACCATTTATATTTATTATTCAAATGAACATATTTAAAGTAGTTGAGGATGTTGTGATAATTTTTTCGGGAATCAGCTAATAGTTTTCCCATTATGGCAATTTTGAAACATAAATTGTTACAACAGTTTGTTTTACCGCGAAACGGGTTTACTATAGACTTTTTACCTCTTATGAAAGATGGGAGTTTGAATCTGGAGGAGGAGGAGGAACCCCATATGGGTTCGTATCTGTTGATTCTTAATTCCAATTTGACTATAGCATGGATGGCCCAACCTGAACCTCTCATTTCTAAATCGGACGTTTCTAATAATAATTTTTCTATATTCAGCGTGTATTGTTCGTCTAAATCGGTCAAATTGAAAACCGTTATTTTTTGAGTTTTAAAACTTTTTATTTGTAATTCATCGTTGGACTTTGAAAATTTACATTCCAATAACATATTATATTTTATACTATCGTGCATTTGTTGATAGTGTTTCAACAGGTAGACGACATTATCTCTCAACCATTCCATATAAGTTCTGATGCAGAAAATATTTAGAGGGTTGTCCGCTTTAAATGTAACAAGTCTGCACCTTGCAGCGGATTGAATTTGTGTGAAATGGTTTTGGAAACTGATATTGTGTAAGTGTGGTCCAGCAAGTGGAGAGTAAAATTCACCACATACTTCACAGAGGTCCATTAAAATGGACAATTCCTCTAAATGTCTGACAATTTATAGTTTTCGATTTCTTTTTTGAAATCCTCAATTAATTGTTTCGCGTCAACATAATTGACTTCTTGTAGTTTTCTTTTTTTATTTTTATAATGAGTATCAATTATGCTGGGATATGACGGTTTATCGGAATTTTCCGTAATGTATAATATGATATCTGCTTTTGGAAATTTATTTAGCATCACTAACACATGGGCATATGTCACCGTATAACCATTTTCTATGTGAATATCTTTAACATTTAAATTTGGGTTGGTATAAATTAGTGTGTGATTGATTTCATCTGTTTTTTCTTGAATACTCCTTACAATATCCATATCGTATACATCTAAAATATCTTCGAGTTTAGTTGTATCAGGTGGTAGATTTTGAACAAATCTTGCGTATACCCTATCTAACAGTTTAGTCAACATGAAGAACTGCGATGATCAGCTCAGAGAATTTATAGCGAATAAAACTAAAGAAACGATACAGCTCTATATAACCGCTTTTCATTTGAATAATGTGGAATGTCTGGGATGTTTGAGAGTGAATAAAAATATTCAAAAACTTTTCGATTTAAAAAATAACAAAACTTACGATATATATTTAAAATTAAACAATCAACTTTCAGATTGTAACACCCGTCTCATTTTAACAAAGATTACCAGTGACAACTATTGATATGTGTGGGTAATTCATTAATAAAAAATGGAAATTGTTGAAGTGGATGAGCGAATAAACTTATATGGAATGGTTGAGAGATAATGTCATCTACCTGTTGAAACACTATCAACAAATGCACGATAGTATAAAATATAATATGTTATTGGAATGTAAATTTTCAAAGTCCAACGATGAATTACAAATAAAAAGTTTTAAAACTCAAAATATAACGGTTTTCAATTTGACCGATTTAGACGAACAATACACGCTGAATATAGAAAAATTATTATTAGAAAAGTCCGATTTAGAAATGAGATGTTCAGGTTGGGCCATCCATGCTATAGTCAAATTGGAATTAAGAATCAACAGATACGAACCAATATGGGGTTCCTCCTCCTCCTCCAGATTCAAACTCCCATCTTTCATAAGAGGTAAAAAGTCTATAGTAAACCCGTTTCGCGGTAAAACAAACTGTTGTAACAATTTATGTTTCAAAATTGCCATAATGGGAAAACTATTAGCTGATTCCCGAAAAAATTATCACAACATCCTCAACTACTTTAAATATGTTCATTTGAATAATAAATATAAATGGTGTATCCCATTCCCAGTTAGACTGGATGAAGTGAGTACATTCGAAAATACGAATAACATGTCTATAAACATATACACAATCAGTGGTAAAAAGATCGTTCCCCTCAAAGTTACATCGAAAAGAAAAACAGATCATAGGGATATACTGTTTTACAAAAACCACTACATGTGGATAAAAAACTTCGAAGCTTTCATCGGTAAACAGTTGGTAAACTCTGCACCCAGACTCTTTATTTGTCGCCAGTGTCTAACATACTTTTACAAAAAAGAACAGCTTCTCAACCACGAACCCTCTTGTACTAATGAACCGACTACTGTCACTCTCCCCAAGAGAGGAAAGTTATTCTTTAAGAATTTCAACCGTCAATTGAAAATACCTTTCGTCATCTATTGTGAAGTAGAACAGGAAATAGTTAGAGAGGATACCTGTGAACCCGATCCAACCACTTCGTTCATTCATCGAGTCGGTGTATTCAGTGTAAAAAGTCTCACTTACAATATCGTCAATGAAAACAGTAGAATAGTTAAAACGAAAAAATTTACAAATATTACCACGTTTATGAATTCTTTAGAAAGTGAATGCGAATTGATCGGTAGACTCTATAAAAGAAACATTCCCGTGACTCACCATCCAGATCCTCCTGAAGATGGTACACCCTGTCATATCTGTGGTAAAGGTATGTTCAACGGTGATAAAGTCATCGACCACAATCATTTAAACGGAGAAATAAGGGGATTCGCCCATTCAGTCTGTAATATAAACTATAGATTGCCCCACTTCGTTCCCGTCATCATCAAAGATTTAGGAGTAGAACTGTTAAACCACTTCACCAGCATGAATGATAACATAAACTTCATTCCCTACAAGGGTCAAGTAGAGAAATTCCTCTGTATTTCCAAGAGATTGAGGAATATAACGATGAAATCCCTAGACTCTTCCCAATTCGTTCCCGATATCACATTCGATAAATTGGAAAGGATAAGATCCTTGTGTTTGAAACACTACGGACTCGATATGTTTTACTATTTGACTATAGGTTCTTACAGTTTCGATGCCATGTTAAAAATAACAAAAGTCAATCTAGAACTATTGAACGACATAGAAATGTATAAGATGATAATGAGCGGTATAAGAGGTGGATTCACTTCAGCTGTCAAACCCTACGCCAAATCAAATAACCACTCACTGCCAGACTACGATCCCTCCCAACCGACTTCATTCATATACTTTTACGATATAATAAGTCTTTACGCTACCATAATGTTAAAGTATCCACTGCCCATAGACAATTTCTAATGGGTAGACGATCCAGATTCGATAGATTTGAATAACAAACCACAAGATGTGGGCTACATCCTAGACGTAGATTTAAAATATGAATACAATGAAGTACACAAAGACTATCCACTATGTCCTTACCGTGTTGAAGGTAAAGGTCTGATATCCTCTTTCGGACATAGAAAGAATTACATCATACACTACAGAGCACTCCAACAAGCCCTGTCAATGGGACTAGTATTGGAGAAAGTCCACAGAGTGATTTCATTCAACGAATCCTATTGGTTAAGCCCGTTCATAAAGCTGAACACAGATTTAAGGTTACTCTACTGCCAAGATGGAATCCTTTCAAATTTCTTCAAACTCCAATCCAATATAATCTACGGTAAATCGTTAGAGAGAGTAACCGATAACTTGAATAAGTATTTCCTACACAATAACCCCAGAAAACTGATGAAACTCATAAAGCAACCCAGATTCACAGAGACTAATACTAAACGAGAATAACTATATAGTATTTATGAAAAAGAGAAAAGTACGCTGTAACAAACCCGTATATTTAGGATTCTCAATCCTAGATCTGAGTAAACGGTACATGTACCAAATGTATTACGATAAATTGAAGAAACACTTTCCTCCTTTCGATTTGATATACACAGACAACGATTCATTCGCATTACACATATTTTCACCAGACGATTCCTTCACAAAACAAGTGGACTTCATCCATACAACAAACCTGGGTTCATTCAAAGATACAAGTCCAAACAATCCCATATTGGATTTCCTAACAGTGAGATGTAAAACATACGGATACAGAACCAAAAACGATATAACATTGAAAAACCTACCACAATCATTCAATTTCACCAATTACAATAATCTAAAACTATACGGTACATACAAAAGAGTGATAAACAATAAAGTATACTCAATAAATCAGAATAAGTCTCTTATCCAAACCCCCCTCATTCAATCACCAGACTAAAATGCAAAAAAATACAAATTTCAAGACTATGATCTTACCCAGATTCATCACCAGACTCAGATTCAAATATTTTCATTTGTCAATCACCAGACTAGACTAATGATGAAATGCAAAAAAATCATGACTTAGATCACGTATCAGATCTTACCCAAGATCCATCTCACGACTCAGATCACTCACATGTCTCAGATCAGATTCAAATATTTTCATTTGTCGATTTACCACAAAACCCATGTATTATTAAACTACTCACGCCTCTCTTAGAGGAGAGATAAAACATATTGAAAAATAAAAGGTTAAAAATCCCATAATAGGTTTGATATTAGGGAATATAAAATCCAATGTTTTACATTAGGGTTCGGTTGGCAAAATATGAACGCACATTGAGGAATATATTTTTAATTAATAAATTTCTAATGCTATGTAACCTAGATATATTGAATAGTAAAAATTTAAGAAACCTAATCCTATTAAAACTATAATGTGTGAAATTGATATTTTTTCATTCGGTTACTTTTTATCTAAATTAAATATTCATTCAAAATTTTAAAACCACGAAAAGCGTCGAGCAAATTTCAAACACACAAAACAAAATCCAACTAGCCTAGAATACCTTGTTTTTGTTCCTAACCAGGCTTCCCTAGTTAAAAAGGTAACGATATTTCTTACAATGCACATGTGAGTTTATTTACAAGGAATTTAATTAAAGGCCAAGGAATCCACAGCACCTAACTCTATAATACTCTCCTTTTCCTAGACTATCCACTGGTAAGGCTGGCCTTTGATTGTTTGGTTCATTGAACCCAACAGGAGTGGTCCTGATGAAAATATGTTTAATTACTCTAAAAATATAACAAGTCTCTTCGTGTTGTTAAAACATTAAAATTACATTACAATTATCAAACTTTAAAAATGTATTTTGGAAAAACATTCCAACAGATCTGTTTACAAGTAATAATAAGAGTATGAATGGTATACGAGAAAACATCAAGTGCAAGAATAACAATTTTTGTGATATAAAACTTTTTCAAACTATTTCAATGTGGTTTTTCAAACATCGCTGAAGTTACTTTTAAAATTTTTTTTAATTATTCGTTTGACAATACTATGTAATGAAACAATTGTTATGTCCACCTTTGAAACCCTTTACAATTTGAAATCAAAAGACTCAAATGTATGTTTTTATAAAAATTTTTAACTTCATTGTCATTTAAATCGACAATGCTAGATTGTTACACAATGAAATTGATGCAGATATAGTATCAAATTAGCAAGAACGGCTCTGAAGGCTCTTATCGGCTTGTGGATCTGCAACAAATCTCGAATGTCTAGTCGACAATAGTTTATTCAATTTATTTAATCGTATTGAAATCTTTGCAAACAAATTTATTGGTCATTTAAACTTAAAACAGATTTCAAGTGTCATTTGTCATTTTATAAAAAATAATATCGTATCACAAATTACACAGATGCACTTCATACATTTTCTGTTGGAATATTTTCCAACCGAATAGTCTCTTCATCTGACACAGTTACACCGATGCGATGTCCGTCGTAGACACGACATGATGCTATACACACTCGATGTCCACCTTATGGTTGGCACCACTGTCGGCGTCCGGCGTGGGCGGCCACGTCAGCAGGGTTGGCAGCACGGTCATGTCTACGATTGAGTGTCAGATGTTCAGGTGATGTCAGCTGGGCTTCAGGTCGCAGTCGTCGGTCGAGGAGTTCTCGTCTGAGTTGTTGGTCAGAGTGTTCCACAGTGGAGAGCGAGGAATGGCTTTGCCCTCCACTCCATTATGCTAGCTGTCAGGGCTGAGAACCTGGAACATGATAAAGCAACGATGTCAGATAAAGGGGACATTTGAATCAATCATATTTAACAAATGACTGGGACGGTGGCAACGTCCTGTAATCCAGCTACTTGGAGGTCACGAATTGTGGGTAGTTTTCGATGGCTTGTGGTTGCGATCTTCCTTAGTGGGGATTAACGTCGTACCAGTGAATACTAGTTCATCCATAAAGACCATCCTCATAATTAGGCCAATTCGTATATATGAGGTAAAAATTGTGGTTCGGATCCCACGTTACACTATAGGTCCCTAGATACCATTGGCTGTTGGGCTATGAACAGTCCTGTCTAAGGAGAATTTCGGAATAGTAACAAGACTACACAATCGCACCACAATCATTTTACACTCATCTCTCATTCAAACTTGGCTTTAAACTGCCTATTGTAGTTGGGTCGCCATTTCAGTTAAGGTGTTAAAAGGTGAATATTCCATCTATTTTACCTGCAGTAAAAGTTAGTCAAAACTAAGTGTGATATTTCTGAGGGACAATCTCATACATATCATCTGAAAAGTCACTTGACACGCCTACTTGGAAATAGGCAAACATATGTACAGATGGCCATGAAGAATCGAAACTAAATATTTTGATTAATAGTTTTATACTCTAAATCTGTAAAGAAAGCATTTAATTAGTAAATACAAATTCCATAGCTTTCAAATTATCCAACCTTTCGAATAAAAAGTTTGTGACTAACAAACTAGGATCTGCGGAATCGATAAATTACAAGGATTTTTAAAGCTATGTGCTTTGTAAATAAACTTAAAAAATTCCTTAAAACATTTTCAATAATGACCTCCAATATATAAAGCCTTTAAATATATTCTTCCTCCAGAAAATTTTTTATAGAATTAGAAAATCATTTATTTAAACAAAAAAATTTAAATCAGACATTTGCACTTAAATAACAAATGAATCCAAAGTTCTGATTCCTAAAATTTTATTAGAGATTTCTAAAATATTTAAAACCACCTAAAATTTGACATTTCATAACCCTTGACATCTTATATTTTAAATTGATATGCTGTTCTTATTACTCTTTTCAATCCCTTCCTTCGTGGGTACTAACCACTATGGATTCCAGGGGTATTTTAAAAGGAATATTGAAGTATTTATATTTTCACATTAATAAATAAATTGACTGGAAATGTTTTCCTTGCATAATGTTACTACACTAAAATGTTAATAATAAGGATGAAAATATATGTTCAGAAAAGATACGATGATTTTACCGTTCTACAACAAAAACAAGTAATTGCACCACAACAGCAAAAACCTTAAGATTTTCATAAAAATACATTATCATTGACATAAAAAAATCAACAATTGCACACTTAAACCAAACCACACGTTGGTTATAGTCATAATTACTTTGTATAACTAAAGTGTGTTGATGACGAGTAATAATTACACAAGCTACAATCCTCTGTAGAGCTTCCGGTGTAACAGATGATCTTGTAACCGATCAACCGGAATATGTCGTCAATCATTTCCCTGTGTTATGAAGATAGGAGCACTAATGGACCATGTTTCCAGCCCCCTCAAAACTTTGGTTTTATACATTTTTTCTTGTTTTATTCAATAATTATTCATTTGCCACACAATGTCTATAGTAATTAAATTAAATAGCATAAAAAAAACTGTAATGCACAGCATAACTATTATGGTTCAATACCAGAACTCTTGCCATTGAAAGTTAACCTAACTTGACCTCAAACTAAACTAACCTTGCCTGGTGGCACCTATTGTACTCTTATACTTTAAGACTTATCTTCACCTTTGGGCCAGTAGCCCATTGTTGCGCAGTCGGCAATGTTAACCATACGGCTTTTAATGCAAAACGTGGTATTTTATTCCCCTGTTTCGGACGCCGTTTTTCAACCGATTTTCTTTAAACTCGGTAAGTTGAATAGTTATATTAGGCCCCCTTATACCTCAAATTTTGAAAATTTAACAAATATTATTAAGAAAAATCGTTTTACTATGCGACGTCATAGAGTGTAATAGGCCTATTTATTAGATTACAAAATTTCGAGGTAAGAGGGGCCTAATATAACTTCAACTAAACACTTACAAAGTTTAAACAAAATCGGTTTAAAAATGGCGTTTGAAACAGGGGAATAAAATACCATGTTTTGTATTAAAAGTCGGTATGCTTAACATTGCCGATTGCGCAACAATGGGCTACCAGTCCAAAGGTGAAGATGACTCCTACTCACATATTATACCTTTACCAAGCCTGACGAGAAACTTCAACCATCTGCTTAGGTCTAACGAATGGAGATGGAGTTGGCAGGGGACAAGTAAGACTCTAGGGACTGTTTGAGATGCATTACCTCCACAGCGGTGGACTCGGGGTCGGGATCGGAACGCTCCTCCACGACGGTGTCCAGCTCGGCCGACGGGAAGGCCCGACTCAGGGCCCGCTCGCTGCGGAGGCTGACGGCCCTGTTGCGACTTGCCGTGGGCCCCGCCAGGTATACTCCTAAACCCGAACAGACACACAGGTCACGTCATTTGACTAGACAAAACCTTAACCTTAACCTTAACCTTAACGTTAACCTTAACCTTAGCCTTAAACTTAACCTTAATCTTAACCTTGACCTTATCCCTAACCTTACCTTAACCTTAAACTTAACCTTAATCTTAACCTTATTACCTTGGGTCGCTCATGGTGTAACCCTGTACCCACACACCAAACAATAAACTTCACCTCATTAGACAGTACTTTTTATTTTTGGGGCCCGTCAGCAATACCTGTAATCGAATATTACTAACGTTACTCATCTTACTAGGGTATACTTTATCTCTGGGTTCCACTAGCTATACCACTGTACTCTCATCTTAAACCTTTCTTCATCTGACTAGAGTATTCTTTATCTCTGGGTCCCACTAGTTATACCACTGTACCTTTCTTCATCTGACCAGACTAGAATTTATGTTTAGAAACATAATGAGATTCCCCTGACCAATACTTATAATATTATATTTTACCCTTAAAATTTTTCTATTTAATGGTGTTACATGGGTCATAAAATAAAATATTTTCACCATAAAGAGCAAAAGTAGTCGTTTTCGTTGAGAAATAGAATTGATAAGAAATTTTATTAATATACTCGTAGATGAGTTAATCGTTAGAAAATAATATTTTCACTTCAATTTATGGACACCGTTTTCATTATACTACTTTGAGCCAATGTAATTGTTTTATTTATTTATTTTTTTTTTTTTTTATTAATTTAGCCTATAACAAACTTATAAAACATGCCAAGTCATAAATTCGCATTTTAAAATTATTAATGTATTGGAATTATAAATTTTTATTATTTAGTATAATCAACGTAAATACAATGAGAGTATAATATTTCAATGGCTATACAGGTTGAGCTAATAGTTCTTCATTAAATGGGACAGTAGATTACATTTTAATCTTTGTAAGTCAGATGGTCTTGAAATAGTTTTTGACGAAGGGTTTTTGTAGGTTTTTGTAGTTTTTTTTTTTTTACAAAGGGTTATGCCAAAACATACCGATAAGATTAATCTTGGTTGTTTTCCAAACTAGGGTTTTTAATTGTTTTCAAAAGTTTGCCAATGATTTTCCATGGGTTTATTAAGGGTCTACACTTCTTCAGTAAATTAGTTGGTTCCCTTTATCCATAATTTCATATAGTTAAAAATTGTTTATATTTGTATACAAAACTCACACAAATTGTTTCCACAGGAAAGCCTCTCCTCTTCTTATACCACCCTCCCTCCCAAAAAAACCGAGGTTTATTTGTAGTTTCTTTATTATGCCTGACCAAAAGGACACTCTAGGTTGTTTTAACTCTTAAAATTAATTAAAAAAATATTTTTTTCAACAACAATTAAGCTCTTACTTCACCCAAGAAATAATTTTATTAATATAAATAACTATAGTTGTCCTAAGATCAGTAAGTCATTTTAACACATGTAATTGTCAGTTGTACTACAAGAAGGATTTGATATATTAGGTATGTGTATAGAAGAAAAGAATTCACAGAGTAAAATACAATGAATTGTAAAGTTTATCCGAATCTTTCCTTCCTGGCTATTTTATTTAGGCCTGCTCTGAGGAAAATGTAACAAAAATAAATCTATAAAGGTAAAGTTCTCTCTATGAACTTCAACCAGTTTTTAAGCAACTTAAGATATTTTATACTTCAAGTTGTTTTTAAAGTCAAATTAATTTTTTTCTAGCTAGTACAAGTATGTTTAAGGCATCTTATATTTAATTTTTGTCATCTAAATGGCGAATAAGTCGGTCACATGAACCGCATCAAAGACGTTACAACAGTAGCAACAATTGCATTTAAAAATGATTTCAACAACTAATACTGTAGAAAATTTAATATTGCTAAAACTCTTTGCATGTTATTCTACCAATCTAGTATCTAGTTTTTTGTTTAAGGTTCATTGTTGGTGATGCTGGTGAGTTTATGTTATTGTTTGGTAAATTATTGCCGACATTTTCCATCACTGATTAGTAAAACAAATTCACGACGTTTCGAGATCTGGAATCTGTTCCTTACTTCAGGTAGAAGAATACCACGAAAATGTTCTAGATATTTCTTCCTCCTGAAGCCAGGTAGAAGACAAGTAGAAGAAATACCATAAACATGTGTTCTATGTATTTCTTCCACCTGAAGACTAGATCAGATTCCAGATCTTGAAACATCGTGAGTTTGATTTACTAATCAGCGATGGAAAATGTCCGCAATAATTTACTAAACAATAATATAGTTTCTAGTGCATCTATAGCATTAAAAAGTAAAACTGTGAATGGACACAAATTTAAACACGCCGTTAAGCTAAAAAAAAACGTGAAAGGTTTACGATTTTCACAACACAAAGTACAGAAATATGACTAGATTTTTTTTGCTCTCAAATGATTAGTTTAGTTCTTAGTTAGTAATACTTTATTCCAATATAGGATTACTGTGACTTAATCTTGCTCAATTAGTTGAAGCTGATCTTTACTCTAATATTTTATATCGATATACCGGGGGTCCAAAAAGTCTTGCCCTGATATTGTAGCTTTGCTGTATGGGAACCATTATAGCCACACACATCTTTTATTTATTTTTTATTCAAATGAATTTAATCTAGTATCTTTCCATCATTTTGTTAATACCCAATCTCAGATGATTGATAATAATGAGGTTAACTTAAATTTCATTGCGTAAACAAATCGCGATGGCCCGACTAATTTGCCACATCGTTCACAACACTTGATTTCTCTGGATTTCTTCATGCATAGGTTTCTCAAAGATTATCTTTCCTATTTACGAATTTGGAAACTCTAAAAGAGAGAAAAATAAATGCAATAATAACCATCACTCAAGAAATGTTAACTAGAGTAAAAATGGTTGTTAACAAAAAACTAAACTAATATAAAAGTCGCCTAGAAGATGTACAGGTAAGACAAAATGCACACATAAGTGTATTGTATTTGTGCCTAGTTGTAAAAAACTTAATAAATCACTTGGTAAAACTAAATATAAAACGTTATCTTACAACCAATATTTGTCATACTATTTGCTTTTTTATCAGGGCAATACTCTATGGACACCCTGTATATATTAATTGAAATATGCAAAATATTTAATAATGAATATTTCAATGGAATTCTATAACTACAACTTGAGAAACCTTTATCTAAATTCAAGTTAATTGTAATAGGAGTAGGTTTTATTCACATTTAGTTAAAGATTATTGATGGTAAAATCTTATATCTAGAATCATATAAATAATATGCTACGTGAATTTGTTTAAAAAAAACTTTAAAGAAGGAAATGTTAAGATTAATTCATTATAATTTGTTGTCTGTCGTAAAATAATAAGTGCTACTCAATGAAATAAATTTCATTAAGTGTTAATATAGATATAAAAGTGCCACGAAAAAATGTTTAGTTTTGGTGGTCATTTTGTTTGCAGATTAACTATTAGTTTACTTAATTATTCTAGTAACAGATTATCATAACAATATATCACATAGTAAATCGCAAAAGATTTTGTATTTATATGAATTTATTTATATTTTACCGTAGTTCTAATTTAAATGTGTACCTGCTAAATATAAATGAAACTTCAAATTCTCTAGAGATTCTCAGTGCCTAATCTTGCTCATTTTTATATGGTCAGATCTAAGTTTAGTTAGAATTGATTTTGTTTTTAAACGTAATCTGCAAGACTGTGTATTTTATTCATTTGGCAAATTTTACTCAACTAAAAGGGTTTATTACACAGATATTATTCTTGAATTGCACATTATTGTATGCTATAAATAAATTAATGTATGTTTGTGCGTTATAAATTGGACTAGAGGTGTAAGTGCAAGTGGCTATATGTTAAATAGTGAACTAAAGGTTTTTTGTAATTCTTCTATCCACTCAACTATATCACACATTTTACATTACATTGTCCACTTCTTCTTCGCTGAACACTTGAATGTCGTCTTCCTCTATGATGATAAAAGATAACGTATATTTAAATTACAATAAATAAATATAAATGAAACGTGTTAACTAATATAGGAAAGTCCACTGACGATACATGAATCTTTGCTGATGTTTATAATAACTAACCACTTATTTTTTTCTACTTATTTTATATTTAGTGTATTTGGACATTTTCAGATACTATTTTCATATACTGAAACACACAGTTCTTCAACAGATTTGAAGAAGGTGTGAATCTTATGGACTTCAGAACAGTAATATACCCAATAACTAGGCATTTGTTGAGTAACTTGATTGAATCAAACTTTCTTAAAAACCAACATAGTAGTATTATATGGGTGGAATTCCTCACCAAGTCGATGCATCGGACTGAAACGAACGAGGGAGATGGCTCCTGGGTCAGACTCACAGTTCCTGTAAACAAAAAAATAACTATAATAAAAGATATTTTTTATACTAGTGTCTATAAATAAATTAAGTCTAGAACTTCTCTTGATCATAATCCTACTTTTTTCTACAGGTCCTGAAGACTTCACAATGCAGCAGCTGCTGCCTTGTTCTCTGATGGTAAGTTCCTGAGCGAGGTGAAAGATGTGATCTTACATCGTTTTACAAAAAGGTATTATTTATTAAACATTTATACTGTTCAATGCATACATGATGGATTGCCGTAAGTGTATTAGTTAACTGAATTGCATTGCTGCATTGCAAATTCCTGATGTCCTTTAATAACTTCCTTAAGAGTCATCTTCACCCGTGGGCCAGTAGCCCATTGTTGCGCAATCGGTTATGTTAATCATACGGCTTTTATGCTAAAACATGGTTTTGTATTCCCCTGTTTCGGACTCTGTTTTTCAACCGATTTTCTTGAAAGTTGGTAAGTGTTTAGTCGTATACTTATAGTAGGTTTCTCATACCTTGAAATTTTTAAAATTTTACTAAATTTTGAAATATTAACTAAGGAAAATCGAGTTACTTTGCGACGCCACAGAGAGTAATATTTGTTACATTTTCAAAATTCTGATGTATGAGAAACCTAATATAACTATTCAACTAAATACTTACCAAATTTCAAGAAAATAGGTTGAAAAACGGCGTCCGAAACAGGGGAATACAAGAACATGTTTTAGCATAAAAGCCGTATGATTAACATTGCCGACTGCGCAACAATGGGTTACTGGCCCAGGGGTGAAGATGACTCTTAAGTGTATTTACCTAACCTATTCAATTTATATACAGGGTGGAAAAAAAGTCTGGAAACAAATTAATATATTTAAAGGCATTTAAGTAACAAAACTAAAACTTTGAAAATTGAAGTTGAGTAACTAAGACTACTTCCGAAAATAATTATTGTCCTTAGACCTCCAAGGGGGGACGGTCCACAAAGAGTCAGAAGAAAATCTTAAATGTAAGAATAGGTCAATATGTACATCAAATTAAAGGTCTCTAAGAATAGACAACAATGCCACAAACCCAACCTCAAAAGAATGACCGAGTCAAAAATGGTAGGCGATCAAACTTTGTAAATATATTGCTGAAAACAAAACAAAAAATACAAGAACTACCGAACCACTCTACCTTTTGAGGTCGGGTTTCGGGGAAAATGCTCAGAACGAAAAGCCCTTTAAAATTATGTATCATATGACGTAGGCCAATGAACTTTTTCCCAAGACTTCCTTTAGGGACGTCCCTAGTCGTCAGAGAAACTACATTGGACTACGTCATATGATACATCATTTTAAAGGGCTTTATAAGGCCAATTACATTCTGAGCAATTTGCCACAAACCCGACCTCAAAAGGTCGAGTGGTTTGGGAGTTATTAGTAGTGTGTTTTGGTTACTTCTGCGCCGGAAGTCGTGCCATCTGCCCGAGCAGCTGCTCGAGCAGATGGCGTCAGATGCTGGGGTGCAGATGGTGAGAGCATATGCCCTGAATTTGAAGTAGAATTGGGCATGAATTAAGAGTTAATTTAAAACTGAAATTTAACAGTTATAACTGGGGCTTGGAAAGTATGTCAAGGTCATCTAGAGTAAGTTTTAAAAAAGCCTATCCAACTACCACCAGAAATAGTTGAAAGTTGAACTAGTTGGTGATAGTGGGATAGGTTGAAGTAACTTTTGAATTTTATTTGTGAACATACAATTAATGTGCAACAGCAGAGTTTAAACAAGTTGAACTTTTGTGATGAACTACAGAGTTGTAAATGCAAACACCAACGACGATGAGAAGGTAAACGCAGAGTCCCCAGATGATGTATTTGAAAAGCTTGAACAAACGTAACATTTCGAATTGGTTTTCCCGTTCCATTTCCAATCGTTTAATTTCCAATTTCAATTTATCCTCTTCCATTCTAGTTATGAAGGGAACTTCATCCATCATATCCATCATGATTGTGTTTGTGTTTGAAATTTTAAAACAAGTGATGTTGATAGTTCAGAAGTCGAAGACAGAATGAGAAGTGAAAGGGAGAAATGTTAGTTAAATAAAGAAGTGGTGGGGGGAAGGATGAATTACAAAGAAGTGGTGGGGGAAAGATGTTGCTCTTCATTATTACCATCAGTAGTGTCAGATGGTGCAGGAGTTAGATTTAGTAAACTGTCTTCGTCCAAACTTTCAACCTTATCACAAATAGGACAATCGTATGTTATTTCCAAATTCATTTTGATGGTTGTAAAATTATCTACAAGTTCTTGTAAAATATTAAAAATGTCTTGTAACTCTTCTTTAGAGTTTATTTCAAAACTAGAATTCATTCGGGCCAATGGAGAGTTGTTCATTATTGGAGAGTCGGTGATGGAATGAGGATCGGCGCATAGGGAGGGGGCTTATATAATGGTGACCTTGAGCAGGCGTCTAGGGAGGGGGGCTGTCTAGGGAGGGGGCTTTTATATAGGGAACCTTGAGCTTATGATTGAATAAAACGTTTAGTTCTTCTTCTCCATCTTTTAATTCAATTATTTGAACCGAAGTAGTTGTTTCATCCTCTTCACTCGATGAAGAAAACAATTCACCAGGATTTAAATATTGAACTACAATTCTGAACCATCTTATAGGATATTCGTCAATGACAGAAAGTAAGTTTTGAAACAATTCTTCCATCTCCTCCCTGTCAGTTATTATATGTTCAAATTTGATAAATTTGTTTTCCATGTTGTTAGTTAGAGTGTTGGAAGTGGAATGATTTAATATTATATAAAAATTAGAACTAGTGGTGGGGGAAATCTCAAGATCATCCAAATGAAGTTTTAAAAAAGAGTGTAAAACTGAAATTACACATTTGATGGTTCTACAGGATCGGAATACCAATCTGACCTGTATTTACATCTTTTTATCATATGTGTACAAAAATCATCTTGATGAGAATTGGTGCGTTGACAATGAGCAAGATCGAGAGGGTGAAATTTGAAACATCTTTGAGGACAACATGTATGAAAATATCTTGATTTGTAAAATTTGAAAGTTCGCAATTCCGGTGGTGGTAGTTGTTTTGTTTTGCATTTGCAATAACAAGATCCGAAGAATTCACATTTAGTACAAGCTAACCCATCCACCATCATTGGTCCTAATCTGTACACTGTTGTTCACAACAGTAACGAGGTTTGTACTTGTATTTTTGCTCTTCCATGTTGACGCTGCGGAGTCCAGTGAAAGAATAAGAGTGTATAGTGTTGAATAGTGAGTTTTATGTACTGTGAAAAGTGGTGGGGGGTAATTTCAAGGTCATCCAAATGGAGTTTTAAAAAATTATACCTTACAAGTGTAAGGATTATTAAAATTTAGGAAGTTTGTTTCTCTTTGTTTTCTTCAGACTTTTTCTCTCTCTCCGCCTTAGCCATAGCAACAAGTTCTTCTGTTGATAATGGATGTACTTCAGGAAATTTTAAAATTAATTTAGCTTGATATCCTTCTTTAGTTAATACATCTAAATCTTGGGTCATTTGTTCAACGGTGTTGTAGTCTTTTCCATAGATTTTTCCATCAAGTTGAATCATCATTCTGTACAACATTTTCTTAAATAGGTCTTGTCGTGGTGAGAGCTGAGAAGCAAATGATTATTTATACAAGTATCACATCCTTTTTATTAACTCATATTGATCATGTGATTCTTTAGTTGTAGTTTTGTCTGTCAAAAGTTATTCAACATTGGTAATACTTTTGGAACTTGATGTTATGTTGACCAGTTGGCGATGAAGAAGTTGTAGGTTGTGTAGAAATAAATATTTCATCATCGCAATATTTTGTTTTAGTGAACATCCTTGTATTAGTAGCACTAACATCAACAGTTAAGTGATAACCACCGGTAAGTAAAACTCGCATTTCGTTGAATAAATCTTCGAGTTGTTCAAAAGTTGTAATGGTGTTGGTATCATAAGATGCACACTTGACTTTGAGAGACATCTTTTAGTTTTTATATTAAGCGATAGAGTGAGCGAGATGTGTACGGTACGAAAGGTAGTCGTAGACTGATGAATTTTACAAGTAGATTTTCGCTTTTATAATCACACAAAAGTGGGTCAAGGTCATCCAGTGGAATTTTTAAAAAAAGCAACATATTGTAATGTACAAAGACATCACAATATGTTGCTTCTTTTAATTTTTTTTGTTTTTTCTTTATATCATATTTATTGAAAAACAATTACAAACAAATAGTTACAATGTTATGTACAAACTAATCAGTAGTAGGTGTTACATGAATAGTTAGTTCAGTTGAGTTGTTTCCACTTGGTCAGTGCGAAACCAAATAGAGTGCGCCGGGTTGAACTACACGAAGATCTTCATTTTGAAGAAGTTGTACAAAGCGTCTTGGTAGGAAGATCTGAAATTTTGGTTCATCACCAACTGTATATGGAGCCTCGCTTAATGTGCAATTAATAGCATCACCTACTGAAGTTTCCATTTTCTTAATCGTATGAATGATGTAGTGTTTTTCTTCTTTTAGTTCAGAACATTTCTTTGTAGGTAGAATTGATGATTTAGAATGAGCGTTGAACTGATCAACTAAACTTTGAAGTAAGTTATGTGATGCCATCTTGATGTTGTTGTTAATCTTCTTGTTAATAAGAATGTCCGTCGGAGATGTTGTCTCTTTGGAGGTTAGAGTAATACTCATGCTGCGTCATGGTAGCGCTCTCGCTTTTATAATCGACACTACCCCCACTACTGACACTACACCCACCACTTTGTTGAAGGAAATTGTTCAAGCGGTAGGCATTCTTTAAAGCGCACTGCGACCTTCGATGTTTAAAACTTTTTGATGAAATACAAAGTTCGTTGAAGTAGCATTGGAAATCTTTATCAATTATTGCATTAATCACTTTGTTGCTTGTAAATGATTGTATCCAATTTGCTTTTTCCAATCCCCTTGTGTAGATAATTTTAAACTCTTTGCAATAATGATTCATAATGTGCGGCATCATGTTATAATTAATGAAACCTTCATCCCATCTTAAGTTGTGAAAATGTTTGTTCAACCATTTGTTTGTAACTTTCGCTTTAGTTGTTAGTCTATTAAATGGTACTGGAGGTTTGAACAAATAATGATAAACTACTGATGTGTTCATGTCCAAGATTACTAATTCTTTAATAATAAAATTACCATCATTTCCTCGGAAAGCTTGAAATTCAATTATACCTCTTTTAACTTCCATTATATGTGGCGCATTAGAAAACGAAACCCGTTTATTCATGATGAAGTCTTACTAACAACTGACTTAAAAATTGAATGAGCCGATGTTTATAACAGACAGGATTGTTCTTCTTCTTTCACTTCTTGTGCCACTTCATCAATATTAAAATTGGTGTGATAGTTGTTTAATTGTCTCCACATTTCAACTTCTTGAGGTATTCTATTAAAGATTGAAGTATCCACGGGACCGTATAAAATTGGAACAAAAGGTTTTTTGTCCAATGTATCAATTAGATAGTCTTTAATTATTGCACTTGAAAATATTAGTTGTTTCAAATATCTGGTGACGGGACCGGTAGTACAACTTAAAGTGTAAAATTCTTCTTTAGTGAAATATAATTTAACATTATGTGTAGTTAAATCTCTGAAGCGAACAATTTGTCCTCCACGATGTTTTACTATATCAACTTCAATATTTGATTCCAATAAACTTAATCTTGTTCTTCTTCCAAATGTGTTGTTACTTAAATAGCACTCCAAAAGATGTAAATGTTTCATGAGAGATTCCCAAGTAGTTTCACTGAAAGTAACCATTTTGTTTCCATGATTTAAAATAACAATTGGTGAATAATCCATTGATTTTAAAATTCCAACTGATATACTTTTTGTCATGCATGAAGAAATTGGGTAGATAATCCGAAGAAATACTTCTGTTAAAATATTGGTTGTAATGTTAACTTCAACCTTCTTCCTTTTTACTTCTTTTTCAGCTTTTTCTTCTTCTCTCTTCTTATGTTTGTTGAATTTTAGGAACTCGTCCATTTCTCGTTCAACTTGTTTTTCTATATCTGAACTATTATCATCCATTAGAGGTGTATTTTCTTCTCCGTTAGTAGAATTCATCTTGCGAATGATGTTTCCCATACGACGGTTGAAGATAGAATGAAGTTTCTACTAATTATTTTCTCGCTTTTATATTTTTCGTAAAATCCTTGAAATTTATACAATTACATAATTGTTTGTTTTCAACTTGTCTTTCACAAATGAAATTCTAACCTCAAAAATTAAAGCAGATAATTCTAACCTCAAAAATTTGCAGTTGTTATACAATTCTTCTTAAAGTACATTCTTCACAATTCCGGTCAGCGGTGTGTAAGTAACTATTTTATCATGTAGAATTAGACAGTATGCCGAAGTTCCATCCGCTACTGGTTCTTCAAATTCCATTTCAATTTTTATATCCACACTTGATGATTTTACCGATTCATTTTGTTTTGAACAATCGATTACAATTATTGGAGCCTTGGAATAATACTGGTCAGGTGATAATAGTGGTGTATTAGTCTTTCCATAATATGACGATTGAAATCTTGCATACATATCGTATAAAATGGAAAAACGTTTTTTGCTGAACATGACATTCAAATTGTCATAGGGAAAGAATTGAGAGTTTAGGAAAACTTTACAATTCTTTATTTTACAGTGATCAAATTGACCAGCATTTGCAGTGATAACATCTTTTCGCTTAGTTTGAAAACCGAGTATTATGTACCTTGCTCGTTCCAAGTAAGTTGATGTCTTGACGGTCCATGTTTGTCTTTCTGTCTGAGGTAGTGTAGGGTATTCATGAAATTCCCAACTTCGGAATGGCATCACAATATCACGGTCAGATTTTAACTTTCTCAATAATAGGATTCTATGTTCATCAGCCAATTTTACATGAGGTACTCTCCAAACAACTTTATCCAACTGTAGTTGCCATTCCAGTTTATCTTCCGTAGTTGCAGGGTCTGCAAGTATTAAGTCCTTATTAGTTGAAGATCTGAGTAATACTAATTCTTGTTTGACATTTATTATTACCCGTTTGTAATCTTCAGCGAATCCCAAAAGCAATCGTAAAGGTACATGAAAATCAAAGTGACCGTTGGAAGCTGGTGTTATAGTGTCTTTATCGGGGGCAACCCATCCGGCAGTGACTATTGAATTCTTCTCATGCGGTGTTAATGATGTTAATCCTTTCAATGTCGTTGTTAAACCAACCTTTTTTGTTGAATCAACCGTCACCCCTGATATTTCATATCTTATTTCATCAAAAAGATATGCCATCGGGTTATTTATAAAAGGAACTGTTGAAGCAGTTTTTCCATCCAATTTTAATACCCGTCCTTCGATGTACAAGTAACTTTCACACGGTAAAGTGTAAATATCTTGTTGTTGAATGGGGATCCTTATTTCATCGTTATTGTTTAATTTTGATGAAGTGTAAGGGTTGTGCGTGTGATATTCCTTCTCCCATAGTGTTTCGTCGAACGTTGGTCCTTGAGATATATCCAGGATATCCATCGCTGTTAAGTTTCAATCCAATCTTCTGTAGAAAACGAATGTTTTCTGATGTTAACTCTTCCAATGTCGAGGAGCTACTGAGCTCCCGACTCTTCCGTTGCGGTTTAAATGATAATCCCATGTTGACTTTTATGTTGCTGCTCTGATGTGTATCCGTATAGTAATTGTTTCTCCTCTAAAGTCAACACTATGACCGTCTTGATCCAATATGTTCAGTACGATGTCTGAAATGAAACTGGTGTTTAACGGTAGGTATATCAAGTTTTGTGGCTTCTCAACAATTTTAAAACCGGGAGCCACTGTTGGATAAAATGTATGTAAAATATGTTGATTAACTCCATCTCTATACGATCCGTGTATAATGTTGCACGTGACATCAATACTATTTACTTTCAATATTGT
>JAQYXR010000578.1:0-73605 GCA_030545055.2 Neoaliturus tenellus
GAGTGTTTAAGCTTATCTTAAAAATTTGAAAAACTTTTAACATTTTATACTAAAATTTGCGAGTTGACTGATAGAATATTTCTATGTCAGGAATGACTACAGGGAAAATTTAAGTTTTCGTTATTTCAACCTAAGGTCTTGGCTTTTCGCGTTTCAGAGTGTATTAAAGCAATCTAGCTATTAATTGTAAAATTGATTTCTTAAAAGATAGTCATTTTTACGCTGGGTGTTGGTAAATTTGTTAGAGTCCAGATTGCCCATACAAAACCAAACTTTTTTATTATTCAATATTTCAGTCTGGGATTTCGGATTTACATGTTTCAGCGTATTTTAAAGTGTTTAAGCTTATCTTAAAAATTTGAAAAACTAACATTTTTATACTAAAATTTGCGAGTTGACTGATAGAATATTTCTATGTCAGGAGTGACTATAGGTAAAATTTAAGTTTTCGTTATTTCAACCTAAGGTCTTGGCTTTTCGCGTTTCAGAGTGTATTAAAGCGATCTAGCTATTAATTGTAAAATTGATTTCTTAAAAGATAGTCATTTTTACGCTGGGTGTTGGTAAATTTGTTAGAGTCCAGATTGCCCATACAAAACCAAACTTTTTTATTATTCAATATTTCGGTCTGGGATTTCGGATTTACATGTTTCAGCGTATTTTAAAGTGTTTAAGCTTATCTTAAAAATTTGAAAAACTAACATTTTTATACTAAAATTTGCGAGTTGACTGATAGAATATTTCTATGCCAGGAGTGACTATAGGTAAAATTTAAGTTTTCGTTATTTCAACCTAAGGTCTTGGCTTTTCGCGTTTCAGAGTGTATTAAAGCGATCTAGCTATTAATTGTAAAATTGATTTCTTAAAAGATAGTCATTTTTACGCTGGGTGTTGGTAAATTTGTTAGAGTCCAGATTGCCCATACAAAACCAAACTTTTTTATTATTCAATATTTCAGTCTGGGATTTCGGATTTACATGTTTCAGCGTATTTTAGAGTGTTTAAGCTTATCTTAAAAATTTGAAAAACTTTTAACATTTTATACTAAAATTTGCGAGTTGACTGATAGAATATTTCTATGTCAGGAATGACTATAGGTAAAATTTAAGTTTTCGTTATTTCAACCTAAGGTCTTGGCTTTTCGCGTTTCAGAGTGTATTAAAGCAATCTAGCTATTAATTGTAAAATTGATTTCTTAAAAGATAGTCATTTTTACGCTGGGTGTTGGTAAATTTTTTAGAGTCCCGATTGTCCATACAAAACCAAACTTTTTTATTATTCAATATTTCAGTCTGGGATTTCGGATTTACATGTTTCAGCGTATTTTAGAGTGTTTAAGCTTATCCTAAAAATTTGAAAAACTTTAACATTTTTTACTAAAATTTGCGAGTTGACTGATAGAATATTTCTGTCAGGAGTGACTATAGGTAAAATTTAAGTTTTCGTTATTTCAACCTAAGGTCTTGGCTTTTCGCGTTTCAGAGTGTATATAAGCGATTTAGCTATTAATTGTAAAATTGATTTCTTAAAAGATAGTCATTTTTACGCTGGGTGTTGGTAAATTTGTTAGAGTCCAGATTGCCCATACAAAACCAAACTTTTTTATTATTCAATATTTCAGTCTGGGATTTCGGATTTACATGTTTCAGCGTATTTTAGAGTGTTTAAGCTTATCTTAAAAATTTGAAAAACTTTTAACATTTTATACTAAAATTTGCGAGTTGACTGATAGAATATTTCTATGTCAGGAATGACTATAGGTAAAATTTAAGTTTTCGTTATTACAACCTAAGGTCTTGGCTTTTCGCGTTTCAGAGTGTATTAAAGCGTTCTAGCTATTAATTGTAAAATTGATTTCTTAAAAGATAGTCATTTTTCCCTGGGTGTTGGTAAATTTGTTAGAGTCCTGATTGCCCATACAAAACCAAACTTTTTTATAATTCAATATTTTAGTCTGGGATTTTGGATTTTGTTTCAGCGTAATTTAGAGTGTTTAAGCTTATCTTAAAAATTTGTAAAACTTTAACATTTTTATACTAAAATTTGCGAATTGACTGATAGAATATTTCTATGTCAGGAGTGACTATAGGTAAAATTTAAGTTTTCGTTATTTCAACCAAAGGTCTTGCCTTTTCGCGTTTCAGAGTGTATTAAAGCGATCTAGCTATTAATTGTAAAATTGATTTTTAAAAGATAGTCATTTTTACGCTAGGTGTTGGTAAATTTGTTAGAGTCCCGATTGTCCATACAAAACCAAACTTTTTTATTATTCAATATTTCAGTCTGGGATTTCGGATTTACATGTTTCAGCGTATTTTAGAGTGTTTAAGCTTATCCTAAAAATTTGAAAAACTTTAACATTTTTTACTAAAATTTGCGAGTTGACTGATAGAATATTTCTGTCAGGAGTGACTATAGGTAAAATTTAAGTTTTCGTTATTTCAACCTAAGGTCTTGGCTTTTCGCGTTTCAGAGTGTATATAAGCGATCTAGCTATTAATTGTAAAATTGATTTCTTAAAAGATAGTCATTTTTACGCTGGGTGTTGGTAAATTTGTTAGAGTCCAGATTGCCCATACAAAACCAAACTTTTTTATTATTCAATATTTCAGTCTGGGATTTCGGATTTACATGTTTCAGCGTATTTTAAAGTGTTTAAGCTTATCTTAAAAATTTGAAAAACTAACATTTTTATACAAAATTTGCGAGTTGACTGATAGATTATTTCTATGTCAGGAGTGACTATAGGTAAAATTTAAGTTTTCGTTATTTCAAACTAAGGTCTTGGCTTTTCGCGTTTCAGAGTGTATTAAAGCGATCTAGCTATTAATTGTAAAATTGATTTCTTAAAAGATAGTCATTTTTACGCTGGGTGTTGGTAAATTTGTTAGAGTCCAGATTGCCCATACAAAACCAAACTTTTTTATTATTCAATATTTCAGTCTGGGATTTCGGATTTACATGTTTCAGCGTATTTTAGAGTGTTTAAGCTTATCTTAAAAATTTGAAAAACTTTTAAAATTTTATACTAAAATTTGCGAGTTGACTGATAGAATATTTCTATGTCAGGAGTGACTATAGGTAAAATTTAAGTTTTCGTTATTTCAACCTAAGGTCTTGGCTTTTCGCGTTTCAGAGTGTATTAAAGCGATCTAGCTATTAATTGTAAAATTGATTTCTTAAAAGATAGTCATTTTTACGCTGGGTGTTGGTAAATTTGTTAGAGTCCCGATTGTCCATACAAAACCAAACTTTTTTATTATTCAATATTTCAGTCTGGGATTTCGGATTTACATGTTTCAGCGTATTTTAGAGTGTTTAAGCTTATCCTAAAAATTTGAAAAACTTTAACATTTTTTACTAAAATTTGCGAGTTGACTGATAGAATATTTCTGTCAGGAGTGACTATAGGTAAAATTTAAGTTTTCGTTATTTCAACCTAAGGTCTTGGCTTTTCGCGTTTCAGAGTGTATTAAAGCGATCTAGCTATTAATTGTAAAATTGATTTCTTAAAAGATACTCATTTTTACGCTGGGTGTTGGTAAATTTGTTAGAGTCCAGATTGCCCATACAAAACCAAACTTTTTTATTATTCAATATTTCAGTCTGGGATTTCGGATTTACATGTTTCAGCGTATTTTAGAGTGTTTAAGCTTATCTTAAAAATTTGAAAAACTTTTAAAATTTTATACTAAAATTTGCGAGTTGACTGATAGAATATTTCTATGTCAGGAGTGACTATAGGTAAAATTTAAGTTTTCGTTATTTCAAACTAAGGTCTTGGCTTTTCGCGTTTCAGAGTGTATTAAAGCGTTCTAGCTATTAATTGTAAAATTGATTTCTTAAAAGATAGTCATTTTTACGCTGGGTGTTGGTAAATTTGTTAGAGTCCTGATTGCCCATACAAAACCAAACTTTTTTATAATTCAATATTTTAGTCTGGGATTTTGGATTTTGTTTCAGCGTATTTTAGAGTGTTTAAGCTTATCTTAAAAATTTGTAAAACTTTAACATTTTTATACTTAAATTTGCGAATTGACTGATAGAATATTTCTATGTCAGGAGTGACTATAGGTAAAATTTAAGTTTTCGTTATTTCAACCAAAGGTCTTGCCTTTTCGCGTTTCAGAGTGTATTAAAGCGATCTAGCTATTAATTGTAAAATTGATTTCTTAAAAGATAGTCATTTTTACGCTGGGTGTTGGTAAATTTGTTAGAGTCCAGATTGCCCATACAAAACCAAACTTTTTTATTATTCAATATTTCAGTCTGGGATTTCGGATTTACATGTTTCAGCGTATTTTAAAGTGTTTAAGCTTATCTTAAAAATTTGAAAAACTAACATTTTTATACTAAAATTTGCGAGTTGACTGATAGAATATTTCTATGTCAGGAGTGACTATAGGTAAAATTTAAGTTTTCGTTATTTCAACCTAAGGTCTTGGCTTTTCGCGTTTCAGAGTGTATTAAAGCGATCTAGCTATTAATTGTAAAATTGATTTCTTAAAAGATAGTCATTTTTACGCTGGGTGTTGGTTAATTTGTTAGAGTCCAGATTGCCCATACAAAACCAAACTTTTTTATTATTCAATATTTCAGTCTGGGATTTCGGATTTACATGTTTCAGCGTATTTTAGAGTGTTTAAGCTTATCTTAAAAATTTGAAAAACTTTTAACATTTTATACTAAAATTTGCGAGTTGACTGATAGAATATTTCTATGTCAGGAATGACTATAGGTAAAATTTAAGTTTTCGTTATTTCAACCTAAGGTCTTGGCTTTTCGCGTTTCAGAGTGTATTAAAGCAATCTAGCTATTAATTGTAAAATTGATTTCTTAAAAGATAGTCATTTTTACGCTGGGTGTTGGTAAATTTGTTAGAGTCCCGATTGTCCATACAAAACCAAACTTTTTTATTATTCAATATTTCAGTCTGGGATTTCGGATTTACATGTTTCAGCGTATTTTAGAGTGTTTAAGCTTATCCTAAAAATTTGAAAAACTTTAACATTTTTTACTAAAATTTGCAAGTTGACTGATAGAATATTTCTGTCAGGAGTGACTATAGGTAAAATTTAAGTTTTCGTTATTTCAACCTAAGGTCTTGGCTTTTCGCGTTTCAGAGTGTATATAAGCGATCTAGCTATTAATTGTAAAATTGATTTCTTAAAAGATAGTCATTTTTACGCTGGGTGTTGGTAAATTTGTTAGAGTCCAGATTGCCCATACAAAACCAAACTTTTTTATTATTCAATATTTCAGTCTGGGATTTCGGATTTACATGTTTCAGCGTATTTTAAAGTGTTTAAGCTTATCTTAAAAATTTGAAAAACTAACATTTTTATACTAAAATTTGCGAGTTGACTGATAGATTATTTCTATGTCAGGAGTGACTATAGGTAAAATTTAAGTTTTCGTTATTTCAAACTAAGGTCTTGGCTTTTCGCGTTTCAGAGTGTATTAAAGCGTTCTAGCTATTAATTGTAAAATTGATTTCATAAAAGATAGTCATTTTTCCCTGGGTGTTGGTAAATTTGTTAGAGTCCTGATTGCCCATACAAAACCAAACTTTTTTATAATTCAATATTTTAGTCTGGGATTTTGGATTTTGTTTCAGCGTATTTTAGAGTGTTTAAGCTTATCTTAAAAATTTGTAAAACTTTAACATTTTTATACTAAAATTTGCGAATTGACTGATAGAATATTTCTATGTCAGGAGTGACTATAGGTAAAATTTAAGTTTTCGTTATTTCAACCAAAGGTCTTGCCTTTTCGCGTTTCAGAGTGTATTAAAGCGATCTAGCTATTAATTGTAAAATTGATTTCTTAAAAGATAGTCATTTTTACGCTGGGTGTTGGTAAATTTGTTAGAGTCCAGATTGCCCATACAAAACCAAACTTTTTTATTATTCAATATTTCAGTCTGGGATTTCGGATTTACATGTTTCAGCGTATTTTAGAGTGTTTAAGCTTATCTTAAAAATTTGAAAAACTTTTAACATTTTATACTAAAATTTGCGAGTTGACTGATAGAATATTTCTATGTCAGGAATGACTATAGGTAAAATTTAAGTTTTCGTTATTTCAACCTAAGGTCTTGGCTTTTCGCGTTTCAGAGTGTATTAAAGCAATCTAGCTATTAATTGTAAAATTGATTTCTTAAAAGATAGTCATTTTTACGCTGGGTGTTGGTAAATTTGTTAGAGTCCCGATTGTCCATACAAAACCAAACTTTTTTATTATTCAATATTTCAGTCTGGGATTTCAAATTTACATGTTTCAGCGTATTTTAGAGTGTTTAAGCTTATCCTAAAAGTTTGAAAAACTTTAACATTTTTTACTAAAATTTGCGAGTTGACTGATAGAATATTTCTGTCAGGAGTGACTATAGGTAAAATTTAAGTTTTCGTTATTTCAACCTAAGGTCTTGGCTTTTCGCGTTTCAGAGTGTATATAAGCGATCTAGCTATTAATTGTAAAATTGATTTCTTAAAAGATAGTCATTTTTACGCTGGGTGTTGGTAAATTTGTTAGAGTCCAGATTGCCCATACAAAACCAAACTTTTTTATTATTCAATATTTCAGTCTGGGATTTCGGATTTACATGTTTCAGCGTATTTTAAAGTGTTTAAGCTTATCTTAAAAATTTGAAAAACTAACATTTTTATACTAAAATTTGCGAGTTGACTGATAGATTATTTCTATGTCAGGAGTGACTATAGGTAAAATTTAAGTTTTCGTTATTTCAAACTAAGGTCTTGGCTTTTCGCGTTTCAGAGTGTATTAAAGCGATCTAGCTATTAATTGTAAAATTGATTTCTTAAAAGATAGTCATTTTTACGCTGGGTGTTGGTAAATTTGTTAGAGTCCTGATTGCCCATACAAAACCAAACTTTTTTATAATTCAATATTTTAGTCTGGGATTTTGGATTTTGTTTCAGCGTATTTTAGAGTGTTTAAGCTTATCTTAAAAATTTGTAAAACTTTAACATTTTTATACTAAAATTTGCGAATTGACTGATAGAATATTTCTATGTCAGGAGTGACTATAGGTAAAATTTAAGTTTTCGTTATTTCAACCAAAGGTCTTGGCTTTTCGCGTTTCAGAGTGTATTAAAGCGATCTAGCTATTAATTGTAAAATTGATTTCTTAAAAGATAGTCATTTTTACGCTGGGTGTTGGTAAATTTGTTAGTCCAGATTGCCCATACAAAACCAAACTTTTTTATTATTCAATATTTCAGTCTGGGATTTCGGATTTACATGTTTCAGCGTATTTTAAAGTGTTTAAGCTTATCTTAAAAATTTGAAAAACTTTTAACATTTTATACTAAAATTTGCGAGTTGACTGATAGAATATTTCTATGTCAGGAATGACTATAGGTAAAATTTAAGTTTTCGTTATTTCAACCTAAGGTCTTGGCTTTTCGCGTTTCAGAGTGTATTAAAGCAATCTAGCTATTAATTGTAAAATTGATTTCTTAAAAGATAGTCATTTTTACGCTGGGTGTTGGTAAATTTGTTAGAGTCCCGATTGTCCATACAAAACCAAACTTTTTTATTATTCAATATTTCAGTCTGGGATTTCAAATTTACATGTTTCAGCGTATTTTAGAGTGTTTAAGCTTATCCTAAAAATTTGAAAAACTTTAACATTTTTTACTAAAATTTGCGAGTTGACTGATAGAATATTTCTGTCAGGAGTGACTATAGGTAAAATTTAAGTTTTCGTTATTTCAACCTAAGGTCTTGGCTTTTCGCGTTTCAGAGTGTATATAAGCGATCTAGCTATTAATTGTAAAATTGATTTCTTAAAAGATAGTCATTTTTACGCTGGGTGTTGGTAAATTTGTTAGAGTCCAGATTGCCCATACAAAACCAAACTTTTTTATTATTCAATATTTCAGTCTGGGATTTCGGATTTACATGTTTCAGCGTATTTTAAAGTGTTTAAGCTTATCTTAAAAATTTGAAAAACTAACATTTTTATACTAAAATTTGCGAGTTGACTGATAGATTATTTCTATGTCAGGAGTGACTATAGGTAAAATTTAAGTTTTCGTTATTTCAAACTAAGGTCTTGGCTTTTCGCGTTTCAGAGTGTATTAAAGCGATCTAGCTATTAATTGTAAAATTGATTTCTTAAAAGATAGTCATTTTTACGCTGGGTGTTGGTAAATTTGTTAGAGTCCTGATTGCCCATACAAAACCAAACTTTTTTATAATTCAATATTTTAGTCTGGGATTTTGGATTTTGTTTCAGCGTATTTTAGAGTGTTTAAGCTTATCTTAAAAATTTGTAAAACTTTAACATTTTTATACTAAAATTTGCGAATTGACTGATAGAATATTTCTATGTCAGGAGTGACTATAGGTAAAATTTAAGTTTTCGTTATTTCAACCAAAGGTCTTGGCTTTTCGCGTTTCAGAGTGTATTAAAGCGATCTAGCTATTAATTGTAAAATTGATTTCTTAAAAGATAGTCATTTTTACGCTGGGTGTTGGTAAATTTGTTAGTCCAGATTGCCCATACAAAACCAAACTTTTTTATTATTCAATATTTCAGTCTGGGATTTCGGATTTACATGTTTCAGCGTATTTTAAAGTGTTTAAGCTTATATTAAAAATTTGAAAAACTAACATTTTTATACTAAAATTTGCGAGTTGACTGATAGAATATTTCTATGTCAGGAGTGACTATAGGTAAAATTTAAGTTTTCGTTATTTCAACCTAAGGTCTTGGCTTTTCGCGTTTCAGAGTGTATTAAAGCGATCTAGCTATTAATTGTAAAATTGATTTCTTAAAAGATACTCATTTTTACGCTGGGTGTTGGTAAATTTGTTAGAGTCCAGATTGCCCATACAAAACCAAACTTTTTTATTATTCAATATTTCAGTCTGGGATTTCGGATTTACATGTTTCAGCGTATTTTAGAGTGTTTAAGCTTATCTTAAAAATTTGAAAAACTTTTAAAATTTTATACTAAAATTTGCGAGTTGACTGATAGAATATTTCTATGTCAGGAGTGACTATAGGTAAAATTTAAGTTTTCGTTATTTCAAACTAAGGTCTTGGCTTTTCGCGTTTCAGAGTGTATTAAAGCGTTCTAGCTATTAATTGTAAAATTGATTTCTTAAAAGATAGTCATTTTTACGCTGGGTGTTGGTAAATTTGTTAGAGTCCAGATTGCCCATACAAAACAAAACTTTTTTATTATTCAATATTTCGGTCTGGGATTTCGGATTTACATGTTTCAGCGTATTTTAAAGTGTTTAAGCTTATCTTAAAAATTTGAAAAACTAACATTTTTATACTAAAATTTGCGAGTTGACTGATAGAATATTTCTATGTCAGGAGTGACTATAGGTAAAATTTAAGTTTTCGTTATTTCAACCTAAGGTCTTAGCTTTTCGCGTTTCAGAGTGTATTAAAGCGATCTAGCTATTAATTGTAAAATTGATTTCTTAAAAGATAGTCATTTTTACGCTGGGTGTTGGTAAATTTGTTAGAGTCCCGATTGTCCATACAAAACAAACTTTTTTATTATTCAATATTTCAGTCTGGGATTTCGGATTTACATGTTTCAGCGTATTTTAGAGTGTTTAAGCTTATCCTAAAAATTTGAAAAACTTTAACATTTTTTACTAAAATTTGCGAGTTGACTGATAGAATATTTCTGTCAGGAGTGACTATAGGTAAAATTTAAGTTTTCGTTAATTAAACCAAAGGTCTTGGCTTTTCGCGTTTCAGAGTGTATTAAAGCGATCTAGCTATTAATTGTAAAATTGATTTCTTCAAAGATAGTCATTTTTACGCTGGGTGTTGGTAAATTTGTTAGTCCAGATTGCCCATACAAAACCAAACTTTTTTATTATTCAATATTTCAGTCTGGGATTTCGGATTTACATGTTTCAGCGTATTTTAAAGTGTTTAAGCTTATCTTAAAAATTTGAAAAACTAACATTTTTATACTAAAATTTGCGAGTTGACTGATAGAATATTTCTATGTCAGGAGTGACTATAGGTAAAATTTAAGTTTTCGTTATTTCAACCTAAGGTCTTGGCTTTTCGCGTTTCAGAGTGTATTGAAGCGATCTAGCTATTAATTGTAAAATTGATTTCTTAAAAGATAGTCATTTTTACGCTGGGTGTTGGTAAATTTGTTAGAGTCCAGATTGCCCATACAAAACCAAACCTTTTTATTATTCAATATTTCAGTCTGGGATTTCGGATTTACATGTTTCAGCGTATTTTAGAGTGTTTAAGCTTATCTTAAAAATTTGAAAAACTTTTAAAATTTTATACTAAAATTTGCGAGTTGACTGATAGAATATTTCTATGTCAGGAGTGACTATAGGTAAAATTTAAGTTTTCGTTATTTCAAACTAAGGTCTTGGCTTTTCGCGTTTCAGAGTGTATTAAAGCGTTCTAGCTATTAATTGTAAAATTGATTTCTTAAAAGATAGTCATTTTTACGCTGGGTGTTGGTAAATTTGTTAGAGTCCTGATTGCCCATACAAAACCAAACTTTTTTATAATTCAATATTTTAGTCTGGGATTTTGGATTTTGTTTCAGCGTATTTTAGAGTGTTTAAGCTTATCTTAAAAATTTGTAAAACTTTAACATTTTTATACTAAAATTTGCGAATTGACTGATAGAATATTTCTATGTCCAGGAGTGACTATAGGTAAAATTTAAGTTTTCGTTATTTCAACCAAAGGTCTTGGCTTTTCGCGTTTCAGAGTGTATTAAAGCGATCTAGCTATTAATTGTAAAATTGATTTCTTAAAAGATAGTCATTTTTACGCTGGGTGTTGGTAAATTTGTTAGTCCAGATTGCCCATACAAAACCAAACTTTTTTATTATTCAATATTTCAGTCTGGGATTTCGGATATACATGTTTCAGCGTATTTTAAAGTGTTTAAGCTTATCTTAAAAATTTGAAAAACTAACATTTTTATACTAAAATTTGCGAGTTGACTGATAGAATATTTCTATGTCAGGAGTGACTATAGGTAAAATTTAAGTTTTCGTTATTTCAACCTAAGGTCTTGGCTTTTCGCGTTTCAGAGTGTATTGAAGCGATCTAGCTATTAATTGTAAAATTGATTTCTTAAAAGATACTCATTTTTACGCTGGGTGTTGGTAAATTTGTTAGAGTCCAGATTGCCCATACAAAACCAAACTTTTTTATTATTCAATATTTCAGTCTGGGATTTCGGATTTACATGTTTCAGCGTATTTTAGAGTGTTTAAGCTTATCTTAAAAATTTGAAAAACTTTTAAAATTTTATACTAAAATTTGCGAGTTGACTGATAGAATATTTCTATGTCAGGAGTGACTATAGGTAAAATTTAAGTTTTCGTTATTTCAACCTAAGGTCTTGGCTTTTTTGCGTTTCAGAGTGTATTAAAGCGATCTAGCTATTAATTGTAAAATTGATTTCTTAAAAGATAGTCATTTTTACGCTGGGTGTTGGTAAATTTGTTAGTCCAGATTGCCCATACAAAACCAAACTTTTTTATTATTCAATATTTCAGTCTGGGATTTCGGATATACATGTTTCAGCGTATTTTAAAGTGTTTAAGCTTATCTTAAAAATTTGAAAAACTAACATTTTTATACTAAAATTTGCGAGTTGACTGATAGAATATTTCTATGTCAGGAGTGACTATAGGTAAAATTTAAGTTTTCGTTATTTCAACCTAAGGTCTTGGCTTTTCGCGTTTCAGAGTGTATTGAAGCGATCTAGCTATTAATTGTAAAATTGATTTCTTAAAAGATACTCATTTTTACGCTGGGTGTTGGTAAATTTGTTAGAGTCCAGATTGCCCATACAAAACCAAACTTTTTTATTATTCAATATTTCAGTCTGGGATTTCGGATTTACATGTTTCAGCGTATTTTAGAGTGTTTAAGCTTATCCTAAAAATTTGAAAAACTTTTAAAATTTTATACTAAAATTTGCGAGTTGACTGATAGAATATTTCTATGTCAGGAGTGACTATAGGTAAAATTTAAGTTTTCGTTATTTCAAACTAAGGTCTTGGCTTTTCGCGTTTCAGAGTGTATTAAAGCGTTCTAGCTATTAATTGTAAAATTGATTTCTTAAAAGATAGTCATTTTTACGCTGGGTGTTGGTAAATTTGTTAGAGTCCTGATTGCCCATACAAAACCAAACTTTTTTATAATTCAATATTTTAGTCTGGGATTTTGGATTTTGTTTCAGCGTATTTTAGAGTGTTTAAGCTTATCTTAAAAACTTGTAAAACTTTAACATTTTTATACTAAAATTTGCGAATTGACTGATAGAATATTTCTATGTCAGGAGTGACTATAGGTAAAATTTAAGTTTCGTTATTTCAACCAAAGGTCTTGCCTTTTCGCGTTTCAGAGTGTATTAAAGCGATCTAGCTATTAATTGTAAAATTGATTTCTCAAAAGATAGTCATTTTTACGCTGGGTGTTGGTAAATTTGTTAGAGTCCAGATTGCCCATACAAAACCAAACTTTTTTATTATTCAATATTTCAGTCTGGGATTTCGGATTTACATGTTTCAGCGTATTTTAAAGTGTTTAAGCTTATCTTAAAAATTTGAAAAACTAACATTTTTATACTAAAATTTGCGAGTTGACTGATAGAATATTTTTGTCAGGAGTGACTATAGGTAAATTTAAGTTTTCGTTATTTCAACCTAAGGTCTTGGCTTTTCGCGTTTCAGAGTGTATATAAGCGATCTAGCTATTAATTGTAAAATTGATTTCTTAAAAGATAGTCATTTTTACGCTGGGTGTTGGTAAATTTGTTAGAGTCCAGATTGCCCATACAAAACCAAACTTTTTTATTATTCAATATTTCAGTCTGGGATTTCGGATTTACATGTTTCAGCGTATTTTAAAGTGTTTAAGCTTATCTTAAAAATTTGAAAAACTAACATTTTTATACTAAAATTTGCGAGTTGACTGATAGATTATTTCTATGTCAGGAGTGACTATAGGTAAAATTTAAGTTTTCGTTATTTCAAACTAAGGTCTTGGCTTTTCGCGTTTCAGAGTGTATTAAAGCGATCTAGCTATTAATTGTAAAATTGATTTCTTAAAAGATAGTCATTTTTACGCTGGGTGTTGGTAAATTTGTTAGAGTCCTGATTGCCCATACAAAACCAAACTTTTTATAATTCAATATTTTAGTCTGGGATTTTGGATTTTGTTTCAGCGTATTTTAGAGTGTTTAAGCTTATCTTAAAAATTTGTAAAACTTTAACATTTTTATACTAAAATTTGGGAATTGACTGATAGAATATTTCTATGTCCAGGAGTGACTATAGGTAAAATTTAAGTTTTCGTTATTTCAACCTAAGGTCTTGGCTTTTCGCGTTTCAGAGTGTATTGAAGCGATCTAGCTATTAATTGTAAAATTGATTTCTTAAAAGATAGTCATTTTTTACGCTGGGTGTTGGTAAATTTGTTAGAGTCCAGATTGCCCATACAAAACCAAACTTTTTTATTATTCAATATTTCAGTCTGGGATTTCGGATTTACATGTTTCAGCGTATTTTAGAGTGTTTAAGCTTATCTTAAAATTTGAAAAACTTTTAAAATTTTATACTAAAATTTGCGAGTTGACTGATAGAATATTTTCTATGTCAGGAGTGACTATAGGTAAAATTTAAGTTTTCGTTATTTCAAACTAAGGTCTTGGCTTTTCGCGTTTCAGAGTGTATTAAAGCGTTCTAGCTATTAATTGTAAAATTGATTTCTTAAAAGATAGTCATTTTTACGCTGGGTGTTGGTAAATTTGTTAGAGTCCTGATTGCCCATACAAAACCAAACTTTTTTATAATTCAATATTTTAGTCTGGGATTTTGGATTTTGTTTCAGCGTATTTTAGAGTGTTTAAGCTTATCTTAAAAATTTGTAAAACTTTAACATTTTTATACTAAAATTTGCGAATTGACTGATAGAATATTTCTATGTCCAGGAGTGACTATAGGTAAAATTAAGTTTTCGTTATTTCAACCAAAGGTCTTGGCTTTTCGCGTTTCAGAGTGTATTAAAGCGATCTAGCTATTAATTGTAAAATTGATTTCTTAAAAGATAGTCATTTTTACGCTGGGTGTTGGTAAATTTGTTAGTCCAGATTGCCCATACAAAACCAAACTTTTTTATTATTCAATATTTCAGTCTGGGATTTCGGATATACATGTTTCAGCGTATTTTAAAGTGTTTAAGCTTATCTTAAAAATTGAAAAACTAACATTTTTATACTAAAATTTGCGAGTTGACTGATAGAATATTTCTATGTCAGGAGTGACTATAGGTAAAATTTAAGTTTTCGTTATTTCAACCTAAGGTCTTGGCTTTTCGCGTTTCAGAGTGTATTGAAGCGATCTAGCTATTAATTGTAAAATGATTTCTTAAAAGATACTCATTTTTACGCTGGGTGTTGGTAAATTTGTTAGAGTCCAGATTGCCCATACAAAACCAAACTTTTTTATTATTCAATATTTCAGTCTGGGATTTCGGATTTACATGTTTCAGCGTATTTTAGAGTGTTTAAGCTTATCTTAAAAATTTGAAAAACTTTTAAAATTTTATACTAAAATTTGCGAGTTGACTGATAGAATATTTCTATGTCAGGAGTGACTATAGGTAAAATTTAAGTTTTCGTTATTTCAAACTAAGGTCTTGGCTTTTCGCGTTTCAGAGTGTATAAAGCGTTCTAGCTATTAATTGTAAAATTGATTTCTTAAAAGATAGTCATTTTTACGCTGGGTGTTGGTAAATTTGTTAGAGTCCTGATTGCCCATACAAAACCAAACTTTTTTATTATTCAATATTTCAGTCTGGGATTTCGGATATACATGTTTCAGCGTATTTTAAAGTGTTTAAGCTTATCTAAAAATTTGAAAAACTAACATTTTTATACTAAAATTTGCGAGTTGACTGATAGAATATTTCTATGTCAGGAGTGACTATAGGTAAAATTTAAGTTTTCGTTATTTCAACCTAAGGTCTTGGCTTTTCCGCGTTTCAGAGTGTATTGAAGCGATCTAGCTATTAATTATAAAATTGATTTCTTAAAAGATACTCATTTTTACGCTGGGTGTTGGTAAATTTGTTAGAGTCCAGATTGCCCATACAAAACCAACTTTTTTATTATTCAATATTTCAGTCTGGGATTTCGGATTTACATGTTTCAGCGTATTTTAGAGTGTTTAAGCCTATCCTAAAAATTTGAAAAACTTTTAAAATTTTATACTAAAATTTGCGAGTTGACTGATAGAATATTTCTATGTCAGGAGTGACTATAGGTAAAATTTAAGTTTTCGTTATTTCAAACTAAGGTCTTGGCTTTTCGCGTTTCAGAGTGTATTAAAGCGTTCTAGCTATTAATTGTAAAATTGATTTCTTAAAAGATAGTCATTTTTACGCTGGGTGTTGGTAAATTTGTTAGAGTCCTGATTGCCCATACAAAACCAAACTTTTTATTATTCAATATTCAGTCTGGGATTTCGGATTTACATGTTTCAGCGTATTTTAGAGTGTTTAAGCTTATCTAAAAATTTGAAAAACTTTTAACATTTTATACTAAAATTTGCGAGTTGACTGATAGAATATTTCTATGTCAGGAATGACTATAGGTAAAATTTAAGTTTTCGTTATTTCAACCTAAGGTCTTGGCTTTTCGCGTTTCAGAGTGTATTAAAGCAATCTAGCTATAAATTGTAAAATTGATTTCTTAAAAGATAGTCATTTTACGCTGGGTGTTGGTAAATTTGTTAGAGTCCCGATTGTCCATACAAAACCAAACTTTTTTATTATTCAATATTTCAGTCTGGGATTTCGGATTTACATGTTTCAGCGTATTTTAGAGTGTTTAAGCTTATCCTAAAAATTTGAAACACTTAAACATTTTTTACTAAAATTTGCGAGTTGACTGATAGAATATTTCTGTCAGGAGTGACTATAGGTAAAATTTATGTTTTCGTTATTTCAACCTAAGGTCTTGGCTTTTCGCGTTTCAGAGTGTATATAAGCGATCTAGCTATTAATTGTAAAATTGATTTCTTAAAAGATAGTCATTTTTACACTGGGTGTTGGTAAATTTGTTAGAGTCCAGATTGCCCATACAAAACCAAACTTTTTTATTATTCAATATTTCAGTCTGGGATTTCGGATTTACATGTTTCAGCGTATTTTAAAGTGTTTAAGCTTATCTTAAAAATTTGAAAAACTAACATTTTTATACTAAAATTTGCGAGTTGACTGATAGATTATTTCTATGTCAGGAGTGACTATAGGTAAAATTTAAGTTTTCGTTATTTCAAACTAAGGTCTTGGCTTTTCGCGTTTCAGAGTGTATTAAAGCGATCTAGCTATTAATTGTAAAATTGATTTCTTAAAAGATATTCATTTTTACGCTGGGTGTTGGTAAATTTGTTAGAGTCCTGATTGCCCATACAAAACCAAACTTTTTTATAATTCAATATTTTAGTCTGGGATTTTGGATTTTGTTTCAGCGTATTTTAGAGTGTTTAAGCTTATCTTAAAAATTTGTAAAACTTTAACATTTTTATACTAAAATTTGCGAATTGACTGATAGAATATTTCTATGTCCAGGAGTGACTATAGGTAAAATTTAAGTTTTCGTTATTTCAACCAAAGGTCTTGGCTTTTCGCGTTTCAGAGTGTATTAAAGCGATCTAGCTATTAATTGTAAAATTGATTTCTTAAAAGATAGTCATTTTTACGCTGGGTGTTGGTAAATTTGTTAGTCCAGATTGCCCATACAAAACCAAACTTTTTTATTATTCAATATTTCAGTCTGGGATTTCGGATTTACATGTTTCAGCGTATTTTAAAGTGTTTAAGCTTATCTTAAAAATTTGAAAAACTAACATTTTTATACTAAAATTTGCGAGTTGACTGATAGAATATTTCTATGTCAGGAGTGACTATAGGTAAAATTTAAGTTTTCGTTATTTCAACCTAAGGTCTTGGCTTTTCGCGTTTCAGAGTGTATTGAAGCGATCTAGCTATTAATTGTAAAATTGATTTCTTAAAAGATAGTCATTTTTACGCTGGGTGTTGGTAAATTTGTTAGAGTCCAGATTGCCCATACAAAACCAAACTTTTTTATTATTCAATATTTCAGTCTGGGATTTCGGATTTACATGTTTCAGCGTATTTTAAAGTGTTTAAGCTTATCTAAAAATTTGAAAAACTAACATTTTTATACTAAAATTTGCGAGTTGACTGATAGATTATTTCTATGTCAGGAGTGACTATAGGTAAAATTTAAGTTTTCGTTATTTCAACCAAAGGTCTTGGCTTTTCGCGTTTCAGAGTGTATTAAAGCGATCTAGCTATTAATTGTAAATTTGATTTCTTAAAAGATAGTCATTTTTACGCTGGGTGTTGGTAAATTTGTTAGTCCAGATTGCCCATACAAAACCAAACTTTTTTATTATTCAATATTTCAGTCTGGGATTTCGATTTACATGTTTCAGCGTATTTTAGAGTGTTTAAGCTTATCTTAAAAATTTGAAAAACTTTTAAAATTTTATACTAAAATTTGCGAGTTGACTGATAGAATATTTCTATGTCAGGAGTGACTATAGGTAAAATTTAAGTTTTCGTTATTTCAACCAAAGGTCTTGCCTTTTCGCGTTTCAGAGTGTATTAAAGCGATCTAGCTATTAATTGTAAAATTGATTTCTTAAAAGATAGTCATTTTACGCTGGGTGTTGGTAAATTTGTTAGAGTCCAGATTGCCATACAAAACCAAACTTTTTTATTATTCAATATTTCAGTCTGGGATTTCGGATTTACATGTTTCAGCGTATTTTAAAGTGTTTAAGCTTATCTTAAAAATTTGAAAAACTAACATTTTTATACTAAAATTTGCGAGTTGACTGATAGAATATTTCTATGTCAGGAGTGACTATAGGTAAAATTTAAGTTTTCGTTATTTCAACCTAAGGTCTTGGCTTTTCGCGTTTCAGAGTGTATTAAAGCGATCTAGCTATTAATTGTAAAATTGATTTCTTAAAAGATAGTCATTTTTACGCTGGGTGTTGGTAAATTTGTTAGAGTCCAGATTGCCCATACAAACAAAACTTTTTTATTATTCAATATTCGGTCTGGGATTTCGGATTTACATGTTTCAGCGTATTTTAAAGTGTTTAAGCTTATCTTAAAAATTTGAAAAACTAACATTTTTATACTAAAATTTGCGAGTTGACTGATAGAATATTTCTATGTCAGGAGTGACTATAGGTAAAATTTAAGTTTTCGTTATTTCAACCTAAGGTCTTGGCTTTTCGCGTTTCAGAGTGTATTAAAGCGATCTAGCTATTAATTGTAAAATTGATTTCTTAAAAGATAGTCATTTTTACGCTGGGTGTTGGTAAATTTGTTAGAGTCCAGATTGCCCATACAAAACCAAACTTTTTTATTATTCAATATTTCAGTCTGGGATTTCGGATTTACATGTTTCAGCGTATTTTAGAGTGTTTAAGCTTATCTTAAAAATTTGAAAAACTTTTAACATTTTATACTAAAATTTGCGAGTTGACTGATAGAATATTTCTATGTCAGGAATGACTATAGGTAAAATTTAAGTTTTCGTTATTTCAACCTAAGGTCTTGGCTTTTCGCGTTCAGAGTGTATTAAAGCAATCTAGCTATTAATTGTAAAATTGATTTCTTAAAAGATAGTCATTTTTACGCTGGGTGTTGGTAAATTTGTTAGAGTCCCGATTGTCCATACAAAACCAAACTTTTTTATTATTCAATATTTCAGTCTGGGATTTCGGATTTACATGTTTCAGCGTATTTTAGTGTGTTTAAGCTTATCTTAAAAATTTGAAAAACTTTAACATTTTTTACTAAAATTTTCGAGTTGACTGATAGAATATTTCTGTCAGGAGTGACTATAGGTAAAATTTAAGTTTTCGTTATTTCAACCTAAGGTCTTGGCTTTTCGCGTTTCAGAGTGTATATAAGCGATCTAGCTATTAATTGTAAAATTGATTTCTTAAAAGATAGTCATTTTTACGCTGGGTGTTGGTAAATTTGTTAGAGTCCAGATTGCCCATACAAAACCAAACTTTTTTATTATTCAATATTTCAGTCTGGGATTTCGGATTTACATGTTTCAGCGTATTTTAAAGTGTTTAAGCTTATCTTAAAAATTTGAAAAACTAACATTTTTATACTAAAATTTGCGAGTTGACTGATAGATTATTTCTATGTCAGGAATATATCAGTGACTATAGGTAAAATTTAAGTTTTCGTTATTTCAAACTAAGGTCTTGGCTTTTCGCGTTTCAGAGTGTATTAAAGCGATCTAGCTATTAATTGTAAAATTGATTTCTTAAAAGATAGTCATTTTTACGCTGGGTGTTGGTAAATTTGTTAGAGTCCTGATTGCCCATACAAAACCAAATTTTTTTATAATTCAATATTTTAGTCTGGGATTTTGGATTTTGTTTCAGCGTATTTTAGAGTGTTTAAGCTTATCTTAAAAATTTGTAAAACTTTAACATTTTTATACTAAAATTTGCGAATTGACTGATAGAATATTTCTATGTCCAGGAGTGACTATAGGTAAAATTTAAGTTTTCGTTATTTCAACCAAAGGTCTTGGCTTTTCGCGTTTCAGAGTGTATTAAAGCGATCTAGCTATTAATTGTATAATTGATTTCTTAAAAGATAGTCATTTTTACGCTGGGTGTTGGTAAATTTGTTAGTCCAGATTGCCCATACAAAACCAAACTTTTTTATTATTCAATATTTCAGTCTGGGATTTCGGATATACATGTTTCAGCGTATTTTAAAGTGTTTAAGCTTATCTTAAAAATTTGAAAAACTAACATTTTTATACTAAAATTTGCGAGTTGACTGATAGAATATTTCTATGTCAGGAGTGACTATAGGTAAAATTTAAGTTTTCGTTATTTCAACCTAAGGTCTTGGCTTTTCGCGTTTCAGAGTGTATTGAAGCGATCTAGCTATTAATTGTAAAATTGATTTCTTAAAAGATACTCATTTTTACGCTGGGTGTTGGTAAATTTGTTAGAGTCCAGATTGCCCATACAAAACCAAACTTTTTTATTATTCAATATTTCAGTCTGGGATTTCGGATTTACATGTTTCAGCGTATTTTAGAGTGTTTAAGCCTATCCTAAAAATTTGAAAAACTTTTAAAATTTTATACTAAAATTTGCGAGTTGACTGATAGAATATTTCTATGTCAGGAGTGACTATAGGTAAAATTTAAGTTTTCGTTATTTCAAACTAAGGTCTTGGCTTTTCGCGTTTCAGAGTGTATTAAAGCGTTCTAGCTATTAATTGTAAAATTGATTTCTTAAAAGATAGTCATTTTTACGCTGGGTGTTGGTAAATTTGTTAGAGTCCTGATTGCCCATACAAAACCAAACTTTTTTATTATTCAATATTTCAGTCTGGGATTTCGGATTTACATGTTTCAGCGTATTTTAGAGTGTTTAAGCTTATCTTAAAAATTTGAAAAACTTTTAACATTTTATACTAAAATTTGCGAGTTGACTGATAGAATATTTCTATGTCAGGAATGACTATAGGTAAAATTTAAGTTTTCGTTATTTCAACCTAAGGTCTTGGCTTTTCGCGTTTCAGAGTGTATTAAAGCAATCTAGCTATAAATTGTAAAATTGATTTCTTAAAAGATAGTCATTTTTACGCTGGGTGTTGGTAAATTTGTTAGAGTCCTGATTGCCCATACAAAACCAAACTTTTTTATTATTCAATATTTCAGTCTGGGATTTCGGATTTACATGTTTCAGCGTATTTTAGAGTGTTTAAGCTTATCTTAAAAATTTGAAAAACTTTTAAAATTTTATACTAAAATTTGCGAGTTGACTGATAGAATATTTCTATGTCAGGAGTGACTATAGGTAAAATTTAAGTTTTCGTTATTTCAACCAAAGGTCTTGCCTTTTCGCGTTTCAGAGTGTATTAAAGCGATCTAGCTATTAATTGTAAAATTGATTTCTTAAAAGATAGTCATTTTTACGCTGGGTGTTGGTAAATTTGTTAGAGTCCAGATTGCCCATACAAAACCAAACTTTTTTATTATTCAATATTTCAGTCTGGGATTTCGGATTTACATGTTTCAGCGTATTTTAAAGTGTTTAAGCTTATCTTAAAAATTTGAAAAACTAACATTTTTATACTAAAATTTGCGAGTTGACTGATAGAATATTTCTATGTCAGGAGTGACTATAGGTAAAATTTAAGTTTTCGTTATTTCAACCTAAGGTCTTGGCTTTTCGCGTTTCAGAGTGTATTAAAGCGATCTAGCTATTAATTGTAAAATTGATTTCTTAAAAGATAGTCATTTTTACGCTGGGTGTTGGTAAATTTGTTAGAGTCCAGATTGCCCATACAAAACAAAACTTTTTTATTATTCAATATTTCGGTCTGGGATTTCGGATTTACATGTTTCAGCGTATTTTAAAGTGTTTAAGCTTATCTTAAAAATTTGAAAAACTAACATTTTTATACTAAAATTTGCGAGTTGACTGATAGAATATTTCTATGTCAGGAGTGACTATAGGTAAAATTTAAGTTTTCGTTATTTCAACCTAAGGTCTTGGCTTTTCGCGTTTCAGAGTGTATTAAAGCGATCTAGCTATTAATTGTAAAATTGATTTCTTAAAAGATAGTCATTTTTACGCTAGGTGTTGGTAAATTTGTTAGAGTCCAGATTGCCCATACAAAACCAAACTTTTTTATTATTCAATATTTCAGTCTGGGATTTCGGATTTACATGTTTCAGCGTATTTTAGAGTGTTTAAGCTTATCTTAAAAATTTGAAAAACTTTTAACATTTTATACTAAAATTTGCGAGTTGACTGATAGAATATTTCTATGTCAGGAATGACTATAGGTAAAATTTAAGTTTTCGTTATTTCAACCTAAGGTCTTGGCTTTTCGCGTTTCAGAGTGTATTAAAGCAATCTAGCTATTAATTGTAAAATTGATTTCTTAAAAGATAGTCATTTTTACGCTGGGTGTTGGTAAATTTGTTAGAGTCCCGATTGTCCATACAAAACCAAACTTTTTTATTATTCAATATTTCAGTCTGGGATTTCGGATTTACATGTTTCAGCGTATTTTAGAGTGTTTAAGCTTATTTTAAAAATTTGAAAAACTTTAACATTTTTTACTAAAATTTTCGAGTTGACTGATAGAATATTTCTGTCAGGAGTGACTATAGGTAAAATTTAAGTTTTCGTTATTTCAACCTAAGGTCTTGGCTTTTCGCGTTTCAGAGTGTATATAAGCGATCTAGCTATTAATTGTAAAATTGATTTCTTAAAAGATAGTCATTTTTACGCTGGGTGTTGGTAAATTTGTTAGAGTCCAGATTGCCCATACAAAACCAAACTTTTTTATTATTCAATATTTCAGTCTGGGATTTCGGATTTAGATGTTTCAGCGTATTTTAAAGTGTTTAAGCTTATCTTAAAAATTTGAAAAACTAACATTTTTATACTAAAATTTTCGAGTTGACTGATAGATTATTTCTATGTCAGGAATATATCAGTGACTATAGGTAAAATTTAAGTTTTCGTTATTTCAAACTAAGGTCTTGGCTTTTCGCGTTTCAGAGTGTATTAAAGCGATCTAGCTATTAATTGTAAAATTGATTTCTTAAAAGATAGTCATTTTTACGCTGGGTGTTGGTAAATTTGTTAGAGTCCTGATTGCCCATACAAAACCAAACTTTTTTATAATTCAATATTTTAGTCTGGGATTTTGGATTTTGTTTCAGCGTATTTTAGAGTGTTTAAGCTTATCTTAAAAATTTGTAAAACTTTAACATTTTTATACTAAAATTTGCGAATTGACTGATAGAATATTTCTATGTCAGGAGTGACTATAGGTAAAATTTAAGTTTTCGTTATTTCAACCAAAGGTCTTGGCTTTTCGCGTTTCAGAGTGTATTAAAGCGATCTAGCTATTAATTGTAAAATTGATTTCTTAAAAGATAGTCATTTTTACGCTGGGTGTTGGTAAATTTGTTAGTTTAGATTGCCCATACAAAACCAAACTTTTTTATTATTCAATATTTCAGTCTGGGATTTCGGATTTACATGTTTCAGCGTATTTTAAAGTGTTTAAGCTTATCTTAAAAATTTGAAAAACTAACATTTTTATACTAAAATTTGCGAGTTGACTGATAGAATATTTCTATGTCAGGAGTGACTATAGGTAAAATTTAAGTTTTCGTTATTTCAACCTAAGGTCTTGGCTTTTCGCGTTTTAGAGTGTATTGAAGCGATCTAGCTATTAATTGTAAAATTGATTTCTTAAAAGATAGTCATTTTTACGCTGGGTGTTGGTAAATTTGTTAGAGTCCAGATTGCCCATACAAAACCAAACTTTTTTATTATTCAATATTTCAGTCTGGGATTTCGGATTTACATGTTTCAGCGTATTTTAGAGTGTTTAAGCTTATCTTAAAAATTTGAAAAACTTTTAACATTTTATACTAAAATTTGCGAGTTGACTGATAGAATATTTCTATGTCAGGAATGACTATAGGTAAAATTTAAGTTTTCGTTATTTCAAACTAAGGTCTTGGCTTTTCGCGTTTCAGAGTGTATTAAAGCGATCTAGCTATTAATTGATAAACTGATTTCTTAAAAGATAGTCATTTTTACGCTGGGTGTTAGTAAATTTGTTAGAGTCCTGATTGCCCATACAAAACCAAACTTTTTTATAATTCAATATTTTAGTCTGGGATTTTGGATTTCCATGTTTCAGCGTATTTTAGAGTGTTTAAGCTTATCTTAAAAATTTGAAAAACTTAAACATTTTATACTAAAATTTGCGAGTTGACTGATAGAATATTTCTATGTCAGTAGTGGATATAGGTAAAATTTAAGTTTTCGTTATTTCAACCTAAGGTCTTGGCTTTTCGCGTTTCAGAGTGTATTAAAGCGATCTAGCTATTAATTGTAAAATTGATTTCTTAAAAGATAGTCATTTTTACGCTGGGTGTTGGTAAATTTGTTAGAGTCCAGATTGCCCATACAAAACCAAACTTTTTTATTATTCAATATTTCAGTCTGGGATTTCGGATTTACATGTTTCAGCGTATTTTAAAGTGTTTAAGCTTATCTTAAAAATTTGAAAAACTAACATTTTTATACTAAAATTTGCGAGTTGACTGATAGAATATTTCTATGTCAGGAGTGACTATAGGTAAAATTTAAGTTTTCGTTATTTCAACCTAAGGTCTTGGCTTTTCGCGTTTCAGAGTGTATTAAAGCGATCTAGCTATTAATTGTAAAATTGATTTCTTAAAAGATAGTCATTTTTACGCTGGGTGTTGGTAAATTTGTTAGAGTCCAGATTGCCCATACAAAACAAAACTTTTTTATTATTCAATATTTCGGTCTGGGATTTCGGATTTACATGTTTCAGCGTATTTTAAAGTGTTTAAGCTTATCTTAAAAATTTGAAAAACTAACATTTTTATACTAAAATTTGCGAGTTGACTGATAGAATATTTCTATGTCAGGAGTGACTATAGGTAAAATTTAAGTTTTCGTTATTTCAACCTAAGGTCTTGGCTTTTCGCGTTTCAGAGTGTATTAAAGCGATCTAGCTATTAATTGTAAAATTGATTTCTTAAAAGATAGTCATTTTTACGCTGGGTGTTGGTAAATTTGTTAGAGTCCAGATTGCCCATACAAAACCAAACTTTTTTATTATTCAATATTTCAGTCTGGGATTTCGGATTTACATGTTTCAGCGTATTTTAGAGTGTTTAAGCTTATCTTAAAAATTTGAAAAACTTTTAACATTTTATACTAAAATTTGCGAGTTGACTGATAGAATATTTCTATGTCAGGAATGACTATAGGTAAAATTTAAGTTTTCGTTATTTCAACCTAAGGTCTTGGCTTTTCGCGTTTCAGAGTGTATTAAAGCAATCTAGCTATTAATTGTAAAATTGATTTCTTAAAAGATAGTCATTTTTACGCTGGGTGTTGGTAAATTTGTTAGAGTCCCGATTGTCCATACAAAACCAAACTTTTTTATTATTCAATATTTCAGTCTGGGATTTCGGATTTACATGTTTCAGCGTATTTTAGAGTGTTTAAGCTTATTTTAAAAATTTGAAAAACTTTAACATTTTTTACTAAAATTTTCGAGTTGACTGATAGAATATTTCTGTCAGGAGTGACTATAGGTAAAATTTAAGTTTTCGTTATTTCAACCTAAGGTCTTGGCTTTTCGCGTTTCAGAGTGTATATAAGCGATCTAGCTATTAATTGTAAAATTGATTTCTTAAAAGATAGTCATTTTTACGCTGGGTGTTGGTAAATTTGTTAGAGTCCAGATTGCCCATACAAAACCAAACTTTTTTATTATTCAATATTTCAGTCTGGGATTTCGGATTTAGATGTTTCAGCGTATTTTAAAGTGTTTAAGCTTATCTTAAAAATTTGAAAAACTAACATTTTTATACTAAAATTTGCGAGTTGACTGATAGATTATTTCTATGTCAGGAATATATCAGTGACTATAGGTAAAATTTAAGTTTTCGTTATTTCAAACTAAGGTCTTGGCTTTTCGCGTTTCAGAGTGTATTAAAGCGATCTAGCTATTAATTGTAAAATTGATTTCTTAAAAGATAGTCATTTTTACGCTGGGTGTTGGTAAATTTGTTAGAGTCCTGATTGCCCATACAAAACCAAACTTTTTTATTATTCAATATTTCAGTCTGGGATTTCGGATTTACATGTTTCAGCGTATTTTAAAGTGTTTAAGCTTATCTTAAAAATTTGAAAAACTAACATTTTTATACTTAAATTTGCGAGTTGACTGATAGAATATTTCTACGTCAGGAGTGACTATAGGTAAAATTTAAGTTTTCGTTATTTCAACCTAAGGTCTTGGCTTTTCGCGTTTCAGAGTGTATTAAAGCGATCTAGCTATTAATTGTAAAATTGATTTCTTAAAAGATAGTCATTTTTACGCTGGGTGTTGGTAAATTTGTTAGAGTCCAGATTGCCCATACAAAACCAAACTTTTTTATTATTCAATATTTCAGTCTGGGATTTCGGATTTACATGTTTCAGCGTATTTTAGAGTGTTTAAGCTTATCTTAAAAATTTGAAAAACTTTTAACATTTTATACTAAAATTTGCGAGTTGACTGATAGAATATTTCTATGTCAGGAATGACTATAGGTAAAATTTAAGTTTTCGTTATTTCAAACTAAGGTCTTGGCTTTTCGCGTTTCAGAGTGTATTAAAGCGATCTAGCTATTAATTGATAAACTGATTTCTTAAAAGATAGTCATTTTTACGCTGGGTGTTAGTAAATTTGTTAGAGTCCTGATTGCCCATACAAAACCAAACTTTTTTATAATTCAATATTTTAGTCTGGGATTTTGGATTTCCATGTTTCAGCGTATTTTAGAGTGTTTAAGCTTATCTTAAAAATTTGAAAAACTTAAACATTTTATACTAAAATTTGCGAGTTGACTGATAGAATATTTCTATGTCAGTAGTGGATATAGGTAAAATTTAAGTTTTCGTTATTTCAACCTAAGGTCTTGGCTTTTCGCGTTTCAGAGTGTATTAAAGCGATCTAGCTATTAATTGTAAAATTGATTTCTTAAAAGATAGTCATTTTTACGCTGGGTGTTGGTAAATTTGTTAAGAGTCTTGATTGCCCATACAAAACCAAACTTTTTTATTATTCAATATTTCAGTCTTGGATTTCGGATTTACATGTTTTAGCGTATTTAGAGTGTTTAAGCTTATCTTAAATATTTGAAAAACTGACATTTTATACTAAAATTTGCGAGTTGACTGACAGATTATTTCTAAGTCAGGAGTGACTATAGCTAAAATTTAAGTTTTCGTTATTTCAACCTAAGGTCTTGGCTTTTTGCCTTTTAGAGTGTATTAAAGCGATTTAACTATTAATTGAAAAATTGATTTTTTAAAAGATAGTTGATTATTGCGGGGTGTTGTAAAATTTGACAGTCTCGAGTGCCCATACAATACCAAATTTCTTATTATTCAATATTTCAGTCTGGGGTTTCGGATTTACATGTTTCAGCGTGTCTTAGAGTGTTTAAGACGATTTTAAAAATTTGTAAAACTTTAACAATTTTCACTAAAATTTGCGAGTTTACTGATAGAATACTTCTCTAAGTCCCGAGTGACTATAGGTATAATTTAATTTTTTGTTATTTCAACCTAAGGTCTTGGCTTTTTACGTTTCAGAGTGTTTTAAAGCGATTTAACTATTATTTGTATAATTGATTTTTTAAAAGATAACCACTTTTATGCTAAGTTTCTTTTATAATAGTTCATATAGGTCTTAAGATTAGTGTTTAGTGTATTTTTAGCTTAAAACCTTCTTTTATTACATTAACTGGTCCCCGTGGGTTATAAAAATATTAGATGTACACCTCTTAGCGTTACCCAGAAAATACCACGGGGAGGTGGATGTACGTCATTTTCCACACATTCACACACACACACACACACACACACACACACACACACACACACACACACACACACACACACACACACACACACACACACACACACACACACACACACACACACACACACACACACATGGTTTACGGGTCTTTTAGTCAACCGCGCCAGTGACCTTCACTCACCCCAGACTTTTCAAAGGAGTAGCTAAAGTAGTAGCTTTAACTTCTCAATCTAATAAGTTCCACATTCACACATACACTCATACAGTTTATTCATTAAGAACAATTTTTACAATATTTACAAAATTATGAGAGGTCAATATGTTATTTAATGAAGATTCATAATGCATACCATAACTATGCATAACCTCTTTAGCTTTATTTAAGATATTTATACTGTTTGGCACAGGATATCTTGAAAAACTTGGTACAAAACCATCTTTCTTAGCTCTCTTTAGCGCTCTTTTATATCGTCTTCTTTCTGTACGAATGCACTTATACTCCATTACTCCATACTTTTCATAGTATGTGTCTTTTTCCAATACACAAAAGATATGTTTTAAATCCATATTATCAGGTATAACAGCAACTTTAGGTATTTGATTAATTAACGTTTCAATTAGTTTTTGATTATTTGCCAACACTTTATGTAAAGAGTGAGTCAACTCAAGGTTTTCTTTTTTAATTCTATATTCTCCATACTTGCGAATTGATGGGAGGATTTCTTCGAACACCCAATCTTGAAAGCGTTTAGCTAATCTCATCTTAGACGATAAAATTAAGGAATATAAACCTGGTTCATTGATGAATGTGGTACTTTTTTGAAAGTTAGAGGGTAGCACTGAACTAGTTCCATCTATATCCTTAAATAACTTTTTATATTTTTCTTTAACTAGATCATTTATTGCTTTCCGTGGTCTTTTGTATTCTAGAATCTCTGATATATCATTAGCCTTAAACCATGGATTGTTTTCACGATCAAATAAGACAGCTACAGGTTTATTATCAAACATGTAACACTGCAGTGCAGACATGCTGAAATAATTTGTTATCTATTTAATTTAAATATTAATTGAATATTAAAATTATCATACACCTTTTAAATATCCGAAAAAACCGGAGTTGTGAAAAAGATGTTCACTCGGCAAAAGTTCGCCAAATAATGAAAGACATGGTTAAACGAGCTGCTTTTATACCCAACGGAGAATGGAGAAAAACCTTCTGCGCATGCGCAGTAGAGGAATACTAAAGGACATACACAATTGTACATTACATTTAAAACTTTTCTTGTAAAAAAAAAATATATATATCAGAATTATATACCAACACAATATGCTTTATGTTTTACTAACATATTTTAAAAACATATTACATATTAAAAAAAACACTATTAAATAGGACCTTAAAGGTAGCATCAAAACGATGCTACCCTTTCTGCCAAAAGAGGGTTACTTTATCACTTTTAAGGTTAAAACTAATGTTTGGTTAAGAATTTACACACGCACACACGCATATATATATATATATATATGCTAGTTCTGACTAAAAAGAAACGGTACATAAAATAGTTGCTTAAAAAACTTGTAGATATATTTTACAAGGTGGCACGTTTAGGTAGCAACATTTATATGGGTTAAGCCCAAGTTTAACTTCTAAGTCACCTTTAAGGTGAAAACTAGTTTGTTAAGAATTTAAATACATGATAATATATCTAGTAGTTTGACCTAAAATCTATTCTTTAAAGTGTTTAAATTTTTGAAACAAAACTTTATGTATAAAAAATAGCACATCAAGAGTAGCACCAAAATGGTGCTACCTTAAAATAGCAACATTAATGTGGGTTTAAAGCGAAATGGAAGTTGCAAAATAACCTTAAGGTTTTATTAGGAATTTACATATATAAACATATTGGGTTGTTTGACCTTAAAAATCCTTTAAACGTGTTTAAAAACCTAAATCAAAATTTTATTTATAAAATTAGTACATCAAAGGTAGCACAAAAAAGAGACTACCTTTAAGTAGCAACATTTTTATGGGTTAAGCCCAATTAGAACATTTCAATTTAGTGTTAAAAGTGAAAACCACAATTGTGTTTAATATATATAAACATATTTGGTAGATTGATATGAACACAGTATAAACGCTTATAATGTTGTTTAAAACTTAAAGCAAGATTTTATGTATAAATATACTACTTCAAAGGTAGCACCAAAACGGTGCTACCTTTAGATAAAACATTTAAGCCTAAATAGAAATTCAATAATCACCCAAAAACCGCTTTAATAAACTCTGAAACCCGAAAAGTCAAGACCTTAGGTTGAAATATAAAAACTTAAATTTTACCTATATCCACTCGGGATAGTCACTCCTGACTTAGAAATAATCTATCGGTCAACTCGCAAATTTTAGTATAAAATGTCAAGGTTTTTCAAATTTTTAAGATAAGCTTAAACACTCTAAAATACGCTGAAACATGTAAATCCGAAATCCCAGACTGAAATATTGAATAATAAAAAAGTTTGGTTTTGTATGGGCAATCTGGACTCTAACAAATTTACCAACACCTAGCGTAAAAATTACTATCTTTTAAGAAATCAATTTTTCAATTAATAGCTAGATCGCTTTAATACACTCTGAAACGCGAAAAGCCAAGACCTTAGGTTGAAATAACGAAAACTTAAATTTTACCTATAGTCACTCCTGACATAGAAATATTCTATCAGTCAACTCGCAAATTTTAGTATAAAAATGTTAGTTTTTCAAATTTTTAAGATAAGCCTAAACACTTTAAAATACGCTGAAACATGTAAATCCGAAATCCCAGACTGAAATATTGAATAATAAAAAAGTTTGGTTTTGTATGGGCAATCTGGACTCTAACAAATTTACCAACACCCAGCGTAAAAATGACTATCTTTTAAGAAATCAATTTTACAATTAAAAGCTAGATCGCTTTAATACACTCTGAAACGCGACAAGCCAAGACCTTAGGTTGAAATAACGAAAACTTAAATTTTACCTATAGTCAATCCTGACAGAAATATTCTATCAGTCAACTCGCAAATTTTAGTAAAAAATGTTAAAGTTTTTCAAATTTTTAAGATAAGCTTAAACACTCTAAAATACGCTGAAACATGTAAATCCGAAATCCCAGACTGAAATATTGAATAATAAAAAAGTTTGGTTTTGTATGGACAATCGGGACTCTAACAAATTTACCAACACCCAGCGTAAAAATGACTATCTTTTAAGAAATCAATTTTACAATTAATAGCTAGATTGCTTTAATACACTCTGAAACGCGAAAAGCCAAGACCTTAGGTTGAAATAACGAAAACTTAAATTTTACCTATAGTCACTCCTGACATAAAAATATTCTATCAGTCAACTCGCAAATTTTAGTAAAAAATGTTAAAGTTTTTCAAATTTTTAAGATAAGCTTAAACACTCTAAAATACGCTGAAACATGTAAATCCGAAATCCCAGACTGAAATATTGAATAATAAAAAAGTTTGGTTTTGTATGGGCAATCTGGACTCTAACAAATTTACCAACACCCAGCGTAAAAATGACTATCTTTTAAGAAATCAATTTTACAATTAATGGCTAGATCGCTTCAATACACTCTGAAACGCGAAAAGCCAAGACCTTAGGTTGAAATAACGAAAACTTAAATTTTACCTATAGTCACTCCTGACATAGAAATATTCTATCAGTCAACTCGCAAATTTTAGTATAAAAATGTTAGTTTTTCAAATTTTTAAGATAAGCCTAAACACTTTAAAATACGCTGAAACATGTAAATCCGAAATCCCAGACTGAAATATTGAATAATAAAAAAGTTTGGTTTTGTATGGGCAATCTGGACTCTAACAAATTTACCAACACCCAGCGTAAAAATGACTATCTTTTAAGAAATCAATTTTACAATTAAAAGCTAGATCGCTTTAATACACTCTGAAACGCGACAAGCCAAGACCTTAGGTTGAAATAACGAAAACTTAAATTTTACCTATAGTCAATCCTGACAGAAATATTCTATCAGTCAACTCGCAAATTTTAGTAAAAAATGTTAAAGTTTTTCAAATTTTTAAGATAAGCTTAAACACTCTAAAATACGCTGAAACATGTAAATCCGAAATCCCAGACTGAAATATTGAATAATAAAAAAGTTTGGTTTTGTATGGACAATCGGGACTCTAACAAATTTACCAACACCCAGCGTAAAAATGACTATCTTTTAAGAAATCAATTTTACAATTAATAGCTAGATTGCTTTAATACACTCTGAAACGCGAAAAGCCAAGACCTTAGGTTGAAATAACGAAAACTTAAATTTTACCTATAGTCACTCCTGACATAAAAATATTCTATCAGTCAACTCGCAAATTTTAGTAAAAAATGTTAAAGTTTTTCAAATTTTTAAGATAAGCTTAAACACTCTAAAATACGCTGAAACATGTAAATCCGAAATCCCAGACTGAAATATTGAATAATAAAAAAGTTTGGTTTTGTATGGGCAATCTGGACTCTAACAAATTTACCAACACCCAGCGTAAAAATGACTATCTTTTAAGAAATCAATTTTTCAATTAATAGCTAGATCGCTTTAATACACTCTGAAACGCGAAAAGCCAAGACCTTAGGTTGAAATAACGAAAACTTAAATTTTACCTATAGTCACTCCTGACATAGAAATATTCGATCAGTCAACTCGCAAATTTTAGTATAAAATGTTAAAAGTTTTTCAAATTTTTAAGATAAGCTTAAACACTCTAAAATACGCTGAAACATGTAAATCCGAAATCCCAGACTGAAATATTGAATAATAAAAAAGTTTGGTTTTGTATGGGCAATCAGGACTCTAACAAATTTACCAACACCCAGCGTAAAAATGACTATCTTTTAAGAAATCAATTTTACAATTAATAGCTAGATCGCTTTAATACACTCTGAAACGCGAAAAGCCAAGACCTTAGGTTGATATAATGAAAAACGAAATTTTACGTATAGTCACAGTTGTTAAAGTCCCCAAGGTCATCGCAATTCCCCCCACCACTTTCCTTATACATAGGGCACCCGGAGCCGTACGGTCAGTCGCTTTGCGACTGTCGTGGGGTGCACACTGGTGTCGGCACTCTGCTGTACGGTTTTAAGTTAAAGTTTAGGATTTATCATGTACAACAATAAAAACTCGTGACTTAGTAAAATATTCTATCAGTCAATTCGCAGATTTTAGTATAAAATGTTAAAGTTTTTCAAATTTTTAAGATAAGCTTAAACACTCTAAAATACGCTGAAACATGTAAATCCGAAATCCCAGACTGAAATATTGAATACTAAAAAAGTTTGGTTTTGTATGGGCAATCTGGACTCTTAACAAATTTACCAACACCCAGCGTAAAAATGACTATCTTTTAAGAAATCAATTTTACAATTAATAGCTAGATCGCTTTAATACACTCTGAAACGCGAAAAGCCAAGACCTTAGGTTGAAATAACGAAAACTTAAATTTTACCTATAGTCACTCCTGACATAGAAATATTCTATCAGTCAACTCGCAAATTTTAGTATAAAATGTTAAAGTTTTTCAAATTTTTAAGATAAGCTTAAACACTCTAAAATACGCTGAAACATGTAAATCCGAAATCCCAGACTGAAATATTGAATAATAAAAAGTTTGGTTTTGTATCGCCAATCAGGACTCTAACAAATTTACTAACACCCAGCGTAAAAATGACTATCTTTTAAGAAATCAATTTTTCAATTAATAGCTAGATCGCTTTAATACACTCTGAAACGCGAAAAGCCAAGACCTTAGGTTGAAATAACGAAAACTTAAGTTTTACCTATAGTCACAATTGTTAAAGTCCCCAAGGTCATCGCAATTCCCCCCACCACTTTCCTTATACCTAGGCCACCCGTAGCCGTACGGTCAGTCGCTCTGCGACTGTCGTGGGGTGCACACTGGTGTTGGCACTCTGCTGTACGGTTATAAGTTAAAGTTTAGGATTTATCATGTACAACAATACGAACTTAGCAAATTATAACATTTTAGCCAGTTCAATTTACCACACTTACACTTATTTGGCGAAAACATAAAACTGTTGTACCATGAGTAAATTTTTCTAAGTGTTGGTTCAAACCTGGGGGTACGTCTGTTGAGATGAAAACTTTAACTCTGATCGTACGAAGAGTAAATATTTCTAAGTGTTTGCTCAAACCTTTAGGTAGCTCAACGCACGGGGACGGGCTGTGAGCCGGCTATGAGCGGGGCCGCCTTATATCTCCACCGGGCTACCACACCCAGGGGCGCCATCGGTGGCGCAGGGGTGGGGGTGCTACCAGGGGCGCAGGTTTGGGGGCGCCACTGTGGGCGCAGGGGTGAGAGCGGGGATTACCGTCTCTATTGATGTAAGTATTTTACAAGTTTTCGGCTCAAGGTCACTACACTTTAACACTGGACCAACATAGGCTAAATATTTCAAAAATTTTCCCTCAAGGTCACCACACTTTAACTCTGGGACGACATCGACTTGTGGTTTCTCTGTGTTTTGACTCAAGGTCATCACACTTTACCTCTGGGACGACATCAACTTGTAATATTTCTATGTTTTCACTCAAGGTCCCAACACTTTAACTCTGGTGCAACATCAAATTGTCGTACCAAGACAAATGCTCAAGGTCACTACACTTTAACTCTGGACCAACATAGGCTAAAATATTTCAGAACTTTTCCCTCAAGGTCACCACACTTTAACTCTGGGACGACATCGACTTGTGGTTTTTCTGTGTTTTCACTCAAGGTCATAATACTTTACCTCTGGGACGACTTCAAATTGTAATGTTGTTATGTTTTCACTCAAGGTCGCCACACTTTAACTCTGAATCTACTTAAACTTGTCATACCAAGAAAACTTTAGTTCTTACGCTCAAGGTCACCACACTTTACCTTTGGGACGACATCAACTTGTAATATTTCTATGTTTTCACTCAAGGTCACCACACTTTAACTCTGGGACAATATCGACTTGTATTATTTCTATGTTTTTTTTACTCAAGGTCATTACACTTTAACATCTACATTTAAGGTAGCACCAAAACGGTGCTACCTGGCGTGACATTTTCAAGTTTCCCAAGGTCATCGCAATTCCCCCCACCACTTCCCATATACCTAGATTACGCGGAGCCTAATAGTCAGTCGCTCGGTGTCTGTCGTAGGGTGCACATCGCGGTTGCAGTAATGGTTAGAGTAAGGCAGCCGGGCCAGTTCAAGGTCACCCGAGCAGTGTCACATGACAGACTCAAGGTCATTACACTTTAACTCTGGGCCAACATGGGGTAAATATTTCTAATTTTTTCCTCAAGGTCACCACACTTTAACTTTGGAACAACATAGGCTAAATATTTCTGAGTTTTACTCAAGGTCGCCACACTTTAACTATGAGACAACATCGACTTGTAATATTTCTGTGTTTTGACTCAAGGTCTTAACACTTTAACTCTGGGACAACATCGAATTGTCTCCCCAAGAAAACTTTAACTCTTATGCTCAAGGTCATCACACTTTAACATTTAAGGGACTAATTAACATTTACATTTAAGGTAGCACCAAAACGGTGCTACTGCACTTTTGCTATTTCTCGTAGAAATTGGCTCCAAATCCTCAACGTCACGAGGACTCTGAAGAGTAGAGTAGTCTCTCTACTCTTTGACTTTTTTTAAACTCCATTTGAATGACCTTGAGATTTCCCCCACCACTTCCCATATACCTAGAGTACGGGTCACTTCTCGAGCTGGTTCAAGGTCACCCTCGAGGTCACCCACTACACTTATACTCTAAGTGTTGGCAATACCCCCACTACAATCGAGTCCCTAGGCTGCACAACGACGCTCCGTCAGTCTGTCTCCAACTTGCGTGCAGTGCGCTTCGCTGTTCTTCGTCTCTATTGATGTAAGTATTTTACAAGTTTTTGGCCCAAGGTCACTACACTTTACCTCTGGACCAACATGGGTTGAATATTTCTGTGTTTTTACTCAAGGTCACAACACTTTAACTCTAGCACGTCGGTTATCGTACCAGAGGTGCTTAATAACCTAACTTGTAATGTTTAGGGTGGCGTTTGCACGCCACGTGGTATCGCCATGAGTGTCCAGTCCAAATTTTAAGTTAAATTAATTTTACTGTAATCTTTTCCATTTCCAATTCATTTTGCCAAAGAATAAGGTGTCGCTTTATAAAGTGGTATTTCTCTAAAGTTATAGGGGATTGCAGGGATACAATTAGTTTATTTAGGAGACTCTTCATCTTGGAGTTTAACACAATTTCCACTTTGACTTTGCTTCCTCGGCTCTCACAGCCTAAGCTGTACAGAAATGTTTCTTCTAGTGCCAACTCGGGCCAAGAGAACAGTGTGTTAACTGTAGGACAGCTCATGGTGAAGTGATGCGATACTCCAGCGTACAACCTCACCTTCCCCCACCACTGTGACCTTCCCCCACTCCTGCTGTTTCCCCCACCTCTTTTCCCTTGACTCACGCGTTACAAGCAGTCTCTCAGTATTGTGCGGACTTTTGTGAGGGGAAGCCATGTCGCGGGACACTTTAGGTGAGAAACTTAGCCGTGTTAAGACTTTATTAGTTGCTCACTGTCCACCACTCAAAGTCAAAAGGGTTTCGACTTTAGCTAAGTGGCGCAAACTGTTGCGCGGACACCCTAAGTTTTATACCAAACAGACTAATGTAAGTTTTACTGATGAAGATTTGTTTAGAATATTGGATGAAATGACTTTTCCTTGCAAAATTCAGTTAGTTACTCCCATTCCTGACAGTTTAGAGTCTTAGTATCTCAAGCCGATATACCTAGAGTACACAGAGCCTGACAGTCAGTCGCTCGGTGACTGTCGTGGGGTGCGCATCGGTGTCGGCGCTCCGTTGTTAGGTTTTCAAGGTCACAGTAATATGAAATTGTTGGTGTTGTGCTGGTTCAAGGTCACCTGAGGGATAACCGATTGCCCATTTAGGCTGAGTCATGTCAGAAACTCGAGTTTAACTTGGCACTTTTGCCGTTTCTCGTCGAAAATTCGCTCCGAGTGGTCAAGGTCACGGGGACTCGGACTGAAACTCGGAGCGTAGTGCGAGAAACGGCAAAAGTGCCAAAAAATTTTAAGTTTCGGCGTGACCTTGACCTCAGTGGCGTCGGTGACGTCATTTTGATGACGTAAGGGGTGATGACGTCATCAGCATGTCATTTCTGTGACGTCATAGAAATGACGTCATTAGTGATGACGTCATCGATGACGCAATCGATGACGTCATCGATGACGTCATCGGTGAGGTCATTGACCTCGATGACGTCATCCCTCAGGTGACCTTGAACTGGGCCAGCACCAACAATTTCACACTACTTAAATTTGTATTCTATAATTTGGATAGTTATTGAAACTTGCACACAACAGCATAAATATTGCGATATGAAAGTGGTTATAAATGGTTTCTCTACGTTATATCCTTCCCTAATACACCAATATTTGTTAAAGCCAACCATCATAAGTTACAACACTCTAGGCCTTTCCTAATTCTTGAAAAAAAAAATGTTAAGAACAATTTATCCAATAAGCCTACAAGTGGATATTGGTCTACTTATTTCTGATGTTGTTGAACCTAATAGAACGGTTTTTATAGGCTAATTAGGTTTGCGCCTACCTAAACAATCAAATTGACATGTTTATAAAATACTAAAGAGTAGGGCCTAAAGTACAAGGATGCAACATTATTGGTTTTACGGAATAGGCCTACTTTTCCGACGCTCCAACTAAAATCGTAGTATTTTCTGTAAAATAGACTACCTTACATGTTTGTACTATTATAGCATTTCATTTACCACTAATGGAGCTATATCCGTCGAGTATCGACGGGCAACAACTAGTTTTAATTATTATCAAGTAAAGAGAAAATAACTATGTATAATGAATATATTTATTTTCACAGTTAATTACTACATAAATGTGTATTTAATCAATTATCTTCATCATTTCACTAACTTCTTAACTTCATAGAATGTATAATTTTGAGTCTTAAGTATCACTAGGCTTAAGGAATACAAAACAAAAAAAGGCAAGCTAATTTATTGTTTTAACAGGTTTTTCTCTTCTACTTCACAAAGTCGTGAAACTTGAATGCACTTTTAGGATTTTCTCATCCTTGGACGGTAGCCATTTTAACCGAAGTCTACAAAAAGTATACCATTGTTTTTTATGTTGTTATTTTTTAATTTATCATGGTGATGTTATCCATATTCTCATGATTATGTTCATTTATAACAGAAATGGAGATGCTTTTATAAACACGTAAATCGTATTTCCATCCCATGCATAAAGTTTGAAAATATTTAAGGAATTTTTTTACTCATTTATTGTTAAAAGGCCAACTGTGTATCTAAAAGCATGTCAAACAAACGTTATCCCGAGTATAGAGAGTGGTCATATCTGTGTCATAAAAACACACAAGCGACATTTTTAATAATCTCTGTAATTTGTATTAGACCACAATAGACTTTGATACCTGAATAGAAAGATAAGTGTAACCAATAGTTCAAAATTTAAATGTAAAATCAATTGATTAAAAGTTATTACACTTTTATACTAATTTTATTACTTTGATAAATGTTTTGTAGTCATGTAGTGGGTTCAAATCTGGAGGATCATATGATGACATCCACATGGGCTCTAGCTCCCCAATCTTTGTTTATCTAATACGTTCCATCACATATAAATAATCTGCATGGAAGGGAAAAAAATAAAGAAAAAACCTGCCAACCTTCTAAAAAAAAGATAAATGTTTAGATAAACATTACCAAGCAGTGTTTCTCAAACTCTACCGTAACTTAACATAAATAAATCACTCCTTTTGCATAATATCTAGTTGCTTAAAAAAATAATAAAAAAATAAAATAAAAAAATGAGACGCAACAATGAAATTTAATGAAAATATTTGATTTATTTCAAATATGCATACCTTCTGCTTGTCCAACCAAAAAATGCTGGCTATACGTATATTTCTAATTTTGACAATTTACCCATTTTATAATGAACAAGACACGTATGATAGACACTGTTGTGATGATATTTTACTTATTTATTTAAGGAAGTTTTAAATACACTTAGTTTCAATGACAAAATTCCAAAAATATTCAAATTTTTTCTTGCTGACGTGAACGGTAAATGGTATATAATTTTTTTTTTTTTTCAAAACAAAACAACTTTTGCGGATCACATGTTTTTATGGAGTGGCAGGAAAATTATATTACGTACACAGGTGGCCAGCCTATATTGTGGGACTCCAATAAAAAAATAAAATAGAAATAAAAAACGTGGTTACTCACTAATATACATTCTCTACTGTTTAGAATTCTAACCTGGAATTTTTCATCACATTACATCAGACTAGGCCTAAATTTGGCTACGCCCATGGAGATCGCTACTTATTCAGCCGCTCAGTCAAGGGATTTGGGCCACTTCGCGGTCCAGATCAGTTTTATTTTCCAGGAGAATGCCCCGGACGCACTGTGACAATCAATCCCAGCAGCCCTCATCCTCCAAGATCTTTTGGCAGACCGAAAATGCACCAAAAGTTTGTGTGGCCTCCAGGCGGGGCCTGTCAAAACGGTTGCAGCGGAAGGTGTATTCTGCCTCGTTGGGAACGCCCGGGCAGTAGATGCAATCCGGTAAACAGTTCTTGCGAATCCGGTTCAGGTACGATTTAAAATAGCCGTGACTTGTTAGGAACTGCGTGAGGTAGTAGTCCACCTCACCATGCCGAGTTTCCACCCATGGTTTTACCTCCTCGATGACTCATTTCGATGGCGCAGTTCATCGTCCTCGGGTTTCGTGCTCACAGCTGTGTTGCCCCTGCTGGAAGGCTCGATCTTCCGCTCCACCAAGGTCGAAGGCGAGGTCAGGACCGCTCTCCAAATCTTGCTGCGTCCTTGATTTTCTGTTAAATCTGATTCCGATCTCGCCTTTCTCTGATAAATCACCTTCCTCTCCCCTGCCAAGAGATTGGCAGAGATGACTATTACAACCACCAACACGGCAGGTTCGTATACTGCTCGATTGGCGGAACACACATGGAGCGTAGCTTGACGCTGAACCCGGGCGAGTTGCAACCTATGAATTGGTAAGAGCGTCTACTTACGGAGCACTGACTGCACTGCGGACATCAATAACCGTCTTCTGCTCGACCGAGGACCCCCGACATTGGCCATCAAATTACTATAATTTGATAAATAACATAAATTAGGATAAGATACCACCTAGTAGCCTTGTCTGCCGTACGGGAAATCTGGTCTCCCCAGCTTAACTTACCATCCACCGTGACTGCGAGGTTCTTGGTGGGATGCATTGACTGGACGACTTCTCTTCTCACTCGCAGCGGGAAGACGGTGTCAATTATCGTCTTTGTAGGAATCACGATCTCCGTCTTTCTATGAGCAAGCGAAAGACTGTCCAGACTTCCAGGCCTTGAAAAGGCATGATCTGGTTCAAATTTAGCTGGGCCAGCTTAACGGCAATGAGGGTCGCAACGGCTTTGACGTACCCAACTAAGATGGTTTCCTTCGTGTTCTTTTCCCAACCTCATGTCATCTTATATCTCAATTAACTACCCCCTTTCTCAAACCCATTAATTATGTCCTACTTTTCACTTAATATAATTAATATACCACTCATCTTTTATGCTCCTGTTTTATGTGTTTACGTATCTGGCCTTTGTCTAGCTTTCACATCATACTATTAACTGCCCATTACCCATAAGATTCAAGACTTAATCATGGCACCAACTAGAATAGCAGAATTTCACATAGGAACATACTAACTCTTTTCGTATCTTGCCAATTTACATTAAGAAATCAGTTGATGACATAAGAAGTATCCTATTCAAGGCAACTTCTTTAAAGAAACTACAGGAAAATACCTTATCCGCTTACTTCACAGAAGTAAATACTGAGAAAAAATTATTTAGAAGGTAACTTCAAATTTATTCATAATGGTATTTCTTATCAAACCATTGATATTGATCCACGTATCTCGGAGACAAATGAAATATATGAAATTTACATTCATATGTCTAGCCATATTGAGTCTTTGATTTCAGTGAATGGTTTTTCAACGAATCGCGAATAACCTACTGAAGTTTCTAACAAATCCACATTAACTGATGGACAAGACAGGTTACCAAAAAGTAACCTTCAATGGAAATCTTGCCACTTGGTCATCAATCATTAACCTTTATAATACGATCATACATAATAACAATGCTCTTTCAAATGTCGTACGTTTCCAGTACCTGTTAGGCTTGCTTGACAGTGAACCTCTAAACTTCTTAAGCTGTCTCAGTATCACCTCTGAAAACTACAATATCGCGTAAGTAGTGTCTTTTGGCCACTCCTGGCCCAGTTCAAGGTCAGCGGTTGGAAGTGGCAGGTGTGGGGTTGGAAGTGTGGGGTGGGGGTGACAGTGATGGATGGGTTTGGGAAGTGGGTCAAGGTCATCCGGAGGGGGTTTTAAAAAAGTGGGAGCCGCAGGGGCTCGGTGGGGGTTTTGGGAGGGGCGGCGCCGGGCCGCGGGAGGTTATCGTTTATTTTTAAAATTAAATTAAAATAATAGTTGCATGATAGGAGAGCTCCTAGGTGTTTACAGTGCGAGTCGATACAGTAGAATGAGACATGTGTCCAAGGAAGAACGATCATATAAACCCGGTAATATAGTGAATAAGAATAATTGGATAGCGTCGTCAATAGGTGTAACAAGATTGAAATGTTGATACTGCAGCATGTCAGTTAAGACAGCGTGCAAAACAGTATCAGTACAGTATGCAGTGTTGCACAGGCTTGGTTTTGCAAAGTACAACGGGTGAAAACTGTAGTATTTCTTAAGCTTAGCCAATGTAGTACGCGGTTTGGAAACTGTGGAGTTAGATTGTTTCTGTAAAATATGTTTTGTGCGTAAAAGCTTTAGTTGTAAAGAGTGCGAAGCCATAATAATATATGAAGGGGAGATGTGTACTCTCCGACAATCGGCGAGTATATGACCGGCGCCCGCGAGTGTGCCTGAATATATAGAGACTAATTAGCATAATAAGTGCAAACATATGTTAGAGTAAAAAAGTGTAAGTAAAAAAGTGTTAGACTAGGTGTTAGAGACTTGCGGATAGTTGTTCACTGTTGCCCTATCGCCACTATAATGACGCGCGCGCGGTACCGATGCCCGTTATATGGGGGTTGTGCGGCCCCCCCCCCCTTCCCCTTCCCCAACCCCTCCCCCTGAGAGGATGACATAAAAGAACAGAACTTCGGAGAGCTCAGTTATTTGTCGGGCGGCGCCGCGAAAGGTTGTAGCAGGGGGAAACATATAGGCGAAAAAAAAAAATATTGGTAGCCGCAGAAGTTACTTAATCATTCAGGTGCAGGATTGCAAGTAATGTTCCGTGCATGAATAAGTAGGAATACAATTGTGAATTGTACAGGTAAATCTTGTACTGTAGCAATAACTATAATATTAGACGGTTGTAAAGTGTTTGACCTGCTGGTGTGCAAGAAATATCCCGTTTACAACTAAGTAGGATTACAATTGCCAATTGGACAGGTAAATCTTGTATTGTAGCAACAAGTATAATAGTAGACCGTTGTAAGGTGTATCACCTGCAGGTGTGCAGGAAATGCCCTGTGCACAAATATAAAGACTAATTAGCATATTAAGTGCAAACACATTTTAGAGTAACAAGCGTTAGTTATAAAAGCGCAAGAGACTAACGGATAGTACGTCACCCGACCGATTCCGCCACCGAAATGGCGCGCGCGCGGCGGCAACCCCCCTTTTTATGCGATCGATGAGTCACGTGCGACGCCCCTCCAACCCCCTCCCCGAGAAAACCGCATAAAAGAGCGAGGTTTGGGAGAGCTCGGTTATTTGTCAGTCGGCTGCGGCTACGGTCACAAGAGTCGGAGGAAGAGACGGATAGTTTAAGAAAAGTATCGGTAATAGCGGAAGTTAATTAATTAATTATTCAGTTGTAGGATTGCAAGTATTGGCCTGTGGATAAGCAAGTGGGTCTGCAACTGTGATTGAACAGGTAACTATCGTATCATAGCAATAATTGTAATATTAGACGGTTGTAAAGTGTATAAGGTGCAGGTGTGCAAGAAATGGTCCGTGCACGATGAAGTAGGATTACAATAGCCATCTGTACGGCTTAATCTTATGCTGTAGTGATAACTATAATAGTACCCAGTTGTAAAGTGTCTAACCTGCAGGTGAGCAAGAAATGTCTCTCGTAGTGTACCAATAATTATAATAGTAGATGGTTAGCAAGTGTATTATCTGCAGGCGTGAAAGAAATGTCTCGTGTAATGTAGCAATAAGTATAATAGTAGACGGGTGTAAGGTGTATTACCTGCAGACGTGCAGGAAACATAGCGTGCACTATTGCACAGGTAAATCCCGTAGTGTAGCACTAATTATATTAATATGACCGAGAAGTAGCGGTTAGAGTTTAAGTGTTGTTAAAGTAAGAGAGTAATTTGCATATTAAGGAGGAAACAGGTGTGTAAGAATGGAACCTGCAATTAATCAGTGTGAGTTTCCTGCACACGATGTTAATTAGCATATTTTAGTAAAAAAAAAAAAAAAAAAAAAAAAAAAAATGGAAACTCGACATGAAAATAAAATTAAGATATATAAAATAACTGGTATAGTGTTAAGAAATAGTGTAAAAATAATAAAAATGTTAAAATAAATAGTGTGTTAAAGTACTATGTGGTATGAACTCACGGATTGGTTGTTTACCGTTGGGGTGTCAGCTCCCTATATGGGAGGCGCGCGAGCTTCCCGTCGTTTATATACATGCGGATGGTTACTCATGCATGACCCCCCCCCCCCCGACCGGACCGGAAACCGGAAGCCCCCCCCCCCCCCGCCGCCGCCGCCGCCCCCGCCCCCTCCCACAGGCTGCGTGTACCGGCGATTAATTTCCGTTGGAACTATAATTAAGCGCCGGAAGAGGGCAGATAACAAACTGCGATAGTTATGCTGTCACGCACGCGACGGGGAAAACTGCGCATGTAGCTGTCAGCGGATGTACTTGTCAGCGGATGTAATTAGATGTTATCTAATGCTAATTAAGAGTCACAAGGCTCCACCTGCGTTAGGGGCGACCCACATGTAACAAAGCACATCCGTTGGGGATTTTCCACTGACCTTACTGGAAAGTTCCGCGCCCCTCAAACCCCTCCAGGCCCCCCACCACTTTGTGAGCCGAGAACCTCTTTGGCGACTATCGCTGAGTTAGTTCGGAACAATTCGTCGGACGCGATGGTTGTTCCGAACTCAGAGGGCAACTCAAATGTATAAGCGGCCGATATATATTTGAGTTACTCTTGTTGTTAGGCTATTATTATTTAATATTAGTTGTGTGTGTGTGTGTGTGTGTGTGGTTTTATGTAAAGTGTTATTTGGTTTTAGTCTTAAGATGTGTTAGTTTTAAGGTTTAACTTGCGCATTGCGATGTTAGCATTAAGGTGTGTTATGGTATTATTTATGTTTAAAAAATGTGTTTTTAATTTTAAGTATTGGTTTATGGTGTGTGTGTGTGTGTGTGTGTGTGTGTGTATCTATGTTTGTGTTTGTTTATCTGTGTACTAATAATTTTTTACATTTCACAGCTAGCTGTTAGGATGGGTAGATTAAATTTAAATTTAAATGTAACTTTAAGAAGTTGGATTGAACTTCATTAAATATGGGTGGGACATGCGCGTTGTGCCGTAGGTAGCGCATATTTCTATTGTTTTTGATTTTTGTTTTTTAATTTTGGTCAGGCAAAAATATGTTTGGGCGGGTTTAGATTAAGGGTGGGAGGTTAGAGTTGCGTCTTGCACTAGCTGTTCCAGTGTCCCTAACTACCACATGGTCAAGCCCAGTGCCAAATGGCCCGAGACTGGCCGCCCGTATCACAGCTCACCAAACTGGATCGCCAAAGTGCGTGCGGGCAAAAAAAAATTGGGATCCCTCGCAAGACGTAACTTTTTGGGTTGAGATTGGGAGTGTTTGAGGAACACAGGGTGGTGGAGACGGTCCTGGCCGCCTCCATCACCTTGGATCATTATTATTTTTTGGTGACCTTGACCTCAATCCACTCATGCATAACCCCCCCCCCCTTCCGACGTCACAACGTCTTGACCTTGACCTTGAACTTGACGAGCCCCCCCCCCCCCCCCCCGCCAGCCAAGTGCTAACAAATTTACTTATAACTTGAGAACGGTTTGCCAGAATAGGGCAAGCGATACATCATTGGAAAGCTCTAATTAGGAGTAATATTGTAGTAAAGACGGAATTAAATTATTTTCTTTTAATAAAACTTTATTATTAAAAGAAACCCCCACTCATTGACTTGCCTATATAAGAGTGTCGTGGTGAAATGAAAGATTAGTAAACATAGCATCTCCAATTTTAGTTGATGATAGACCCACCTTTGGTGTATATTGGCGTAACAGTGATCTGTTATGGGTATGGGTGGAGGCATATGTGGAGTATTTGCAATTGGAAGAAAATATAGGCTTTAATCATTACTTTTCAGCTTTAGTCTTAACCTACTATTTTTAACATCTCACTAAAAATCTTACCGTTCCCCCTCCCCACTACAACTGGGAGGTTATAAAAAGGGAGCAGTAGAGAATCTTTTCATTTCGCTGCTAAATTTCAAAGAGTAAACATCAACAAGATGCATCAATGTGAAATTTGCTTAGAAACCTTTCATGATAATATTCTACTAGAAATACACAAAGAGTTATTCCATAATAATAATGAAGATGTAACAGAAACCGAATATGAAGATTTAAAACTATATGGAGAAGAACAACAAGAAGAAAAACAAGAAGAATCATTAGCAGGACCCTCGAATGCTATACCAAGTTTAAAAGTATATGCTTTAGAAGGTAAAGTAGTAATGCACCACAAAATTCAAAATGAAAAATTGAAATTGGAGCAGTTTTTTAAGGAAGTGCGTACAATTGCAAGGAGAACACTCACAGAAGAATTAAGAAGACTAAACTTCATTAAATTTAGCATATTACTACATGCTATGTTTATTAATAATCCCTCAGGGGCAGTGGGCTTTCCACTGTACGGGTGTTTCTTGGCAACCCCGGGGTACCTGAGCCAAGCTGTGAGACCCTCCTCACAGTTCTTCCCGAGCTAGGGCCTTTCTTCTCATCTTTCAGGTCTTAGCTCACCGTCTTTATTCTTTCCTGAGCTAACCTTGCTCACCTTCTTGTTTTCGACCCCGAATCAAGGGTGTCTTTCCACCTTCTTTCGACCGGCGCATGCTGGGGGGTCCTGGGAGTGTCCCTGTTGTGTTGCAGGGACTGATGTGTGCCTCGCACTGCCGATGGTCTCCTCCAGTGTGTCGTCAGAAGCCAGCCGCTTCGGACCTTAGTCAGGGAGTGCGGCATGGATGCAGGGATCGGACTCTGCATTGCCACGGTGCGACCCCCAGCACGTCCGGCACATTTTGTGTATCGGTGCTGGGCAAACGGAGGTTCGGGCCCCGGAGTCCCGGGGTAGGGGTGTCTTATCTCCTACGGGGGGTAGACCTCCGAGGGTGTACCCGCTCTCGACCGATGAAGGGCCGCCTCTTGCCGCACGATGCGCTGGTGAAACAAAAGTATGGATTTTAAAATGCAAAACACGAACGATGATGAGATAGAGCAGGCCGCCTTTAAGCGCAGCTCAAGACTGCAGAGGTCTCCGACCTTGAACACTGGAACGCCGACGAAGGGTATTAAAACCACCCCCCCGCCGATGCCATTCAAGGCTCTTGGTGGTGTCGGATCGTCGTCCAAAACCGGACAGAAGAAGGAGGAGATCGGTATGGCGATGGAGGTGGCCGAGCCGGCAACACCATTAGCCAATATCCAAGGGATTCCTCCCAGGAAGAGCCCTCTTCGTGCGGCATTCGAGCTGCAAATGCTTCGTCAGCAGCAGGACGACGCCCACGAGGAGGAAGACTCACTTCTGAAGAAGATGAAAGCTCTTTTGAAGGAGATGGCCAAGGCCCTCTTAATTCAAAAGAACGTGAACAAGGCGATAAAAGAGGGGATCCCGAAACTCGAAGATGCTCTAGAAGAAATCGAGGAATGCCGGAAAATCAGGCTAAAGGCAGTGAAGCAGGAGCGCGATGTCACGAACCGAGTCATCTCTGCTTCGCCTCAAGCTCACCTGGCTGAGTCCCAGACTCAAGCCAGAAAGCGAAAGAAGAGGCAGAGCGGTTCTTCGCCTGGAAGCCCTGAGCTTGTCGAGGTGGACTCGGTGCCGAGACCGGTTTTTGTCACTGCGGCATCGCAGACATCTCCTGTCCAGGCTACTGAATCCGCCCCGGGCGCTGCCGTGATTCCAGCGGCTACTCCTGCAGAGTTTCCTGCTCCGGCGGCTAATCCTGCCTTGGCAGCAAACTCTGCCTCAACACCTTTGGGGGGCTGGAAGACGCGCCTGTCTAAGAAAGAAAGGAGGAGGCAGAAGCAAGCGGAGGCGGCTTCGAAAAGTGCGTCGAGGGTGGAGCGGACGCAAGTCTCGAAACCGGTTGGGGAGGCCTCTGGCAAGTCTGTCAGAAAGCCTAAACAACCCAGGCCTAAGAAGCCCAGGACAGAGGCAATCTTGATCAAGCCTTTAGGGGGGCGATCTTTTGCCGATGTTCTGGGTCAGATTAGATCGCAGGCCAAACCGGAGGAGACCGACACCGTTATCAAGTCTATTCGGCGAACCCAGAACGGGGATGTCCTCCTCGAACTGGGGAAGTCGAGTGACAAGATCGGTTTTGCCGCTTCCCTCAAGACTGCACTTGGGGACAAAGGCTCAATCAAGGCCCTAGAACCGAAGTGTTCGGTCGAGATTCGGGACCTTGATGCCCTCTCCACCGAAGAGGAGGTGACCCGTGCGATCCAGGTGGCACTCCCGGAGATACCAGCTGATGGAGTGAGGGTATGGCTAACAAAGCCCAACCGAAGTCAACTCCGGATGGCTGTTGCTGAAATGGGCGAAAAGCACGCCAATAAGCTGCTTAGCCTTCAGCACCTCAGAGTCGGTTGGGTCAGTTGCAGGCTCAAACGGAGGGTGGTAGTTTCGAGATGCTTTCGCTGTCTCGGTTTCGGCCACTCCTCCCGAAACTGTAAAGGGCCCGACAGGAGTGCCAACTGCTTCCAGTGTGGAAGCCAGGGCCACAAACGCAAGGAATGTTCCTCGAGCCCCTCCTGCTTCCTCTGCAAGGATTCAGGCTCCAGTGCCCTCGGTCACTTACCCGGGTCTGGTCAGTGCGGTGCCTTCAGAGCCGCACTTGAACAGGCAAAAGGCAGCGGCCGGTAATTCGCATCCTCCAGGCCAACCTTCATAGATCCTGGGGAGCTGATAACCTTCTAGATCAGCTCGCCCTAGAACTTGGTGCTGACGCGCTCCTTATCAGCGAACAGTATCGGGACAGAGACCCAAACATTTGGATCTCGGACAGCCTCGGTACTGCTGCATTTTGGGCACGTAATACACGAGATGTCTTGGTGCGGAGTCACGGGCGCGGCCGAGGATTCGTCTGGGTTCGGTGTGGGGACGTGACTATCTTCAGTTGCTACCTCACACCCAACGAGGCCGTCCAGGACTTCCGCGACAAGATAGATAACCTAGAGGAGTGCGTTCTCGGCACCACCGGGCATGTCGTCGTTGGTGGCGATTTCAATGCCAGGGCCGTCGATTGGGGAATGCCCTCTACCAACTCCCGGGGGAAATACATCCTGGATTTCATCGCCAGGGCCGGTCTTGTCGTCCTCAACCAGGGCGACACACCTACTTTTCGGCGCCCCGGGCAGAGAGGCACGATCCCCGATGTCACCTTTGCGTCTGAGTCGCTCCTTCCGAGGATCTCTGGCTGGAGGGTTGTGGAGGACTACACGGGTAGCGACCACCAATACGTCGTGTTTGACCTGCATGATCAGGCAAATCGTCGAGTTTCCGCATCTCGGGAAGGGCCACGCCGGTGGAACACCAACAAACTGGACGTGGTCAAGTTCACCGAAGTCATCTCTCGGGGAGCGCAGGGGAATCCTGGTGAGGCTGGGGCCGAGGCACTAGTAACATCCACGATGGAACTGATCGTCTCGGCCTGCGACCAGTCTATGCCGCGAAGGAAACCCCGACGCGACAAACAACCCGTTTACTGGTGGACTGAAGAGATTGCGGAACTCAGAAGAACATGTTTAAGAACTAGACGAGCCGCCACAAGAGCGAGAATCCCCGCAGACAGAGTTCGTAAGTCGGAGGCCTATAAAGCTGCGAGAAAATCTCTCCGCCAGGCGATCAACAGGAGCAAGGCGAATAGCTGGAGGAGACTTCGTGACGACGTTGATTCCGACCCCTGGGGCCTGGGTTACAAACTTGTAACACAGAAACTCGGCGCCCGCTCTCCACCTTCCATCATGGAGGGCGCCACCATGGGGAGGATCGTCGCTGCGTTGTTTCCTGAACATCCACAGCGACCGCCGGTTGACTTCGGACGGGTAGAGGACGTTCCACTCTTCACTTTCGAGGAGCTAGAAACCTCCGTTCTCTCCCTGAAGAGCAACAAGGCTCCTGGCCCGGACGGGATTCCCAGTGAGGCTTTAAAGAAAGCATTTTTAATCAACGCTGACTTGTTGATGAGAATGTACAATGCCTGTTTGGTAGAAGGGGTGTTTCCGGCTCCCTGGAAAACAGCCAGGCTTGTACTGATCAGCAAGGGCAAAGGTGATCCCGAGCTGCCGTCGTCCCACAGGCCTCTCTGCATGTTGGACACGGCTGGAAAGCTGTTCGAGAAGCTGATCCGTTCCCGCCTGACTTCTGCCGTGGAAGCTGCCGGGGACTTATGCCCCCGTCAGTACGGCTTCAGAAAGGGACGGTCAACGATCGACGCTGTCACCGAAGTTCAGAGAGCTGTGGAGAGAGCCGAGAGCCACAACCATTTCTCCCGCCGAGTAGTGCTTCTTGTTACGCTTGATGTCAAGAATGCCTTCAACTCTGCGAGGTGGGTCGATATGCTGGATGCGCTTCGCAACACCTTTCGTATTCCTGCATATCTGTTGCGGCTCATCGAGGATTATCTACGCTCTCGAAGCCTGATTTATGACACGAGGGACGGAACGCGGACGATGGAAGTCACTTCTGGTGCCGCACAAGGTTCAATACTCGGCCCGGATCTCTGGAACGTTGCCTATGACAGCCTCCTGAGGTCCGAGATGCCTGAGGAAACCACTTTGGTTGGGTACGCCGATGACGTCGCAGCTCTCATTGCTGCACGCAACGTTGAGCTGGCCCAACTGAAGTTGAACCGAGTTATGCGGGTGGTCAACAACTGGATGTCCGATCACGGTCTCTCACTTGCTCTCAGTAAGACGGAGATCGTGATTCTCACGAAGAAGAGGATCGACACCGTCGTCCCGTTTCGAGTGGGAAGGGAGGTGGTCACATCAACTCGTGCCGCCAAATACCTCGGGGTTATGGTGGACACCAAGTTAAGCTGGAGGGATCAGATCTTCCGTACGGCGGACAAGGCCGCTAAGGTAGTGACTTACCTTAGTAGGCTGATGGCCAATGTCGGGGGTCCCCGATCCAGCAGAAGACGTCTGTTGATGTCCGCGGTCCAGTCCGTGCTTCTTTACGGGGCAGAGGTGTGGGCAGGCGCTCTAGATAAGGAGTGCTACAGGTTGCGACTCGCCCGGGTTCAGCGTCAAGCTGCGCTCCGAGTGTGTTCCGCCTACCGGACAGTGTCCGAGCCTGCCGTCCTGGTGGTCGCCGGAGTCATCCCTGTCAAGCTCTTGGCAGGGGAGAGGAAAGCGATTTATCAGAGACAAGGCGAGATCGGCAAGGACACGGCAAGAACAGAAGAGCGCTCCCGAACCTTCCAGCAGTGGCAACACAGCTGGGAGCACGACACCCGAGGACGATGGACTGCGCGACTTATCAAGCAGGTCCAACCATGGGTGGAACGGCGGCATGGGGAGGTGGACTACTACCTGACCCAATTTTTCACAGGTCACGGCTATTTTCGGTCGTACCTGAACCGGATGGGAAAGACCGGTTCACCGGACTGCATTTATTGCCCGGGTGTTCCCGACGATGCGGAACACACATTCTTCCGCTGTCCCCGTTGGGAAGGGCCCCGCCTGGAGGCCACACAAATCTTTGGTGTATTTTCGGTGGACTCGGTCTGCCAAAAGATTTTGGAGGATGAGGGCAACTGGGATTGTTTGTCACAGTTCGTCCGGGGCATCCTCCTGGAAAAGAAAACCGATCTGGACCGCGAAGTGGCCCAGATCCCTTGATCGAGCGGCTGGATAAGGAGCGAGCCCCACGGGCGTAAGAAAAATTTAGGCCTAGCCTGACGTAATGTGACAAACAATTCCAGGTTAGATTCCTAAAGAGTAGAGGAGGTTTTTTAGTGGGTAAACCCGTTTTTTGGGGAGCCCCACACTACAGGCTGGCCACCTGTGTGCGTAATGCATTTTTCCGCCTCTCCCTCAAAAAAAAAAAAAAAAAAAAAAAAAAAATGTTTATTAATAAAGAAGGAGAAATGTCACCAAGAGGATTCATAACAAAAAACCAGACCATCATGGCAAGTTCAGATATTAATTCAATAGTTGAAGATTGTTTAGAAGAGATATTAACAAAAATTCAAGAACATGAAGGCAGAGGATCTGGTTGGAGTTTGGTTAGTATTGAGGGTATGGATATCAGAGTTCATAAACACGGCTACGGATTAAGGGGTAGCAGTTATATTCCGCTCCCAAAGAAAATTTCAGACACCAAATCGTGCATAAATGTTCAAAATGAAGATATGGAATGTTTTAGATATGCAATGACGGCAAAATTTGTACCACCTCACCATGCAGATAGACCCAGTCAAGAATATGAAACACACAGATATAAATATAATTTCAAAGGATTGACTTACCCAGTGGCTTTAAAGGACATCTCAAAGTTTGAAAAACAAAACCCTGGAACATCTGTCAATGTTTTCGGTTTGGACAGTTCAAATAAAGTGTTTCCATTGCGTGTGGTAAAGAATGAATTACCGGATCATAGGGACTTGCTATTACTTACAAGAGGTGATGTTTCACACTATGTATGGATCAAAAAGTTTGAAACTCTTGTTAATAACCAACTGTGTAAAACTAGACATAAGAAGATAATTTGCAAACGATGTTTCAATTTTCAACAAGAAAGAAGAAATGGAAAAGAATGGTTACAAGAGCATAAAAAACTATGTAACAACAACTATGAAGCAAAAATAATGTTACCATCACCAGATAAGGCCGAGCTAAAACTTGAGAAGATATCTCATCAGTACCGTATTCCCATTGTTGTTTATGCGGATTTTGAATCTACACTTGTTCCTATTGAAAATAATGATGATGAAGCCAAGAAAAGTGTTAAGTACCAAATGCATGATCCAAACAGTTTTTGTTTATTAATTAAATCTACACTGTCAGAAGATCATTTAAATAAATATGATCTAACTTCAAAACCTGTCATATATCGCGGTGAAAATGCTTCTAAAATTTTCCTTGACCACTTATATTCGATAGCAGAAAATGTACAAAAATTGTATAGTGATATTGTACCAATGATACCGATGGATGAAGAAGAAGAGATTCAGTATGAAAATTCGACCCATTGTTATTTATGCAAAAATGAATATACTTTGGAAAATCACAAGGTACGTGATCATGACCATCTAACAGGTTATTACAGAGGTGCCGCATGTAACAGATGTAATATTAACTATCAAATTCGCAACTTTATACCTGTAATTTTGCATAACCTTAGTGGTTATGATGCACATTTTATTATACCGGAATTGGGACGAGATGATGGAAAAATCGATGTGATAGCGGAAACTACTGAAAATTTATTAGTTTTAGTAAAACGATTGGAAATATGAAGTTACGTTTTCTAGACTCTTACCGTTTTATGCCATCTAGCTTGAGTAAACTTACTGAAAACTTAAAGAAAGAAAATTTAATAGAAACAATGAAGATTGTAAGTAAAGATAAATTGGATTTGGTTCTCCGCAAAGGTGTTTTTCCCTATGATTACATCGATTGTTTGGAAAAATTTGAAGAAACATCACTTCCGCCAAGAGAAGCCTTCAAGAGTAAGTTGCATGAAGAGGACATCAGTGAAGAGGACTATCAACACGCTTGTAAAGTATGGAATGAACTAGGAATGACAACATTGGGAGAATATTCCGACTTTTATGTTAAATTAGATGTGACTTTACTTTGTGACATAATGGAAGAATTTAGAGATACCTGTTTTGAAGCATATGGATTGGACCCACTTCATTCTTATACATCACCTGGACTAGCATGGCAAGCTATGCTGAAAGAAACAAAGTGTAGGCTTGAACTTATTACAGATATTGATATGGTTTTGATGATAGAGTCAGGTGTTCGTGGAGGATTGACACAAAGTGTAACTAGACATGTAAAAGCCAATAACAAATATCTCCCAAACTTCGATGCGTCACAACCAACAACATTCTTAGGTTATTTTGACGCAAATAACCTATATGGATGGGCTATGTCAAATCCTCTTCCATATGGTAATTTTAAGTGGGCGAACCCAGATTCGATAGGCAATATAATGGACATACCCAAAGATGGAGACATTGGTTACATTTTGGATGTGGACTTTGAATATCCTGAACAACTGCATGACCACCACTACGATTTACCACTATTGCCAAAGACGGAAATATCACCAACTGGTAGATGGCCCAAATTAATGATGACGTTAACCAACAAGTCAAGATATGTAGCTCATTATTGGACAATACAGCAAGCAATAGAACTGGGATTGAAAATAACAAGAATCAATAGAGCAATACAATTTAATCAATCTTGTTGGTTAAAACCATACATCGACAACAACACAAGAAGAAGGACTGCAGCAACATCCGCTTTTCAAAAGGACTTTTTCAAATTAATGAATAATTCAATATTTGGCAAAACGTTGGAAAACAAAAGAAAACATAAAGATGTAAAATTAGTTAGCAATCCGGCAAAATTGCAAAAATTAGTACAAAAACCAAACTTTGGAACGAGTATAATTATTAACGAGAATCTTGTAGCTGTTACCATGAACAAAATCTCAATAACAATGGATCGTCCTCTATATGTGGGAATGTCTATTTTGGATATTTCTAAAACCCACATGTATGACTTTCACTACAACAAGATGGTGAAGTTTTATGGAAGAGAAAACATCGGGATAGCATATATGGATACAGATGCTTTCATTTATTGGATAAGAACAGAAGACATGTATGAAGATCTACGTACTTTTGTATATACTACTGACTTTGACTTTTCAGATTATCCTAAAGATCATCCCAACTATGACTACAATAGAAATAAAAAGGTGTTGGGCAAGTTTAAAGACGAAACAAATGGTGTACCAATGGAAGAAGTTGTCGCTTTAATGTCCAAACTGTACTCATTCCAACTGTACATCAGTGAAAAGGATGAACATCAAGTGGTGAAGAAAGCCAAAGGCATCAAGACTTCATATCTAAAGAAGAAAGTACAGTTTGACCATTATAAGAGATGTTTATTTGAAAATGTGGAAACAACCGCAACATTCAACACCATCAGAAGCTACAACCATATACTGTATAGTGTAAAACAAACAAAGTGGGCATTAAGTTATAAGGATGATAAACGCCACATTCTTGAAAATAACATCAACACATTGCCATTCGGCCACTATTCCCTAATCCCTATTGATCAGTAAACCTTTTCTTCGTCCTTTACCTTCTTCCTTTTTCCTTTCGTAAAGAAGAGGGGACATGACAAGCCCAATGTCATGTTCCCTCTTTTTTACACCAACGTAAAATGGCCTTGACCTATATCCTAACCGTATATAAAAGAGGATAAACCATTCTAGAGATCAGTATCTTTACAAGCGATGTAAAAGACACAACTGAAGATGGAAGACTTAAAAAATAAAATTGTAAATGAACTTCATAAGCCAGCAAGAAGAAAATTCCCTAGAAGAAGTACAGTTATAAAAGGAATGAATGATCTTTTCCAAGCCGATCTCATTGAAATGATACCACATAGTAAGTTGAATAAAGGATTCAAATACATTTTAGCAATTATAGACTGTTTTACTAAAGTGGCTGATGCCTTACCGCTAAAGGACAAGACTGGTAAAAGTGTTACAAAAGCTATGGAAACGGCTATACAAAGAAATAAATTCAACATCAAACATCTACAAACTGATGATGGGAAAGAGTATTTTAACAAAGAATTTGCAGCTTTAATGAAGAAGTATAAAATAAATCATTATTCTACAAATTCTGAAGTTAAAGCTTCAATAATAGAAAGATTCAATAGAACATTAAAAGGAGCAATGTATAAAACATTTTCCAAACGAGGATCATATGTTTGGTATGATATCTTACCGCAACTTATAAAAGAATATAACAACAAGTATCATCGAACCATTGGTATGAAGCCTAATCAAGTAAATAGCAGTAATGCTAAGGTGGTATTAAAACGTATTAGGAATAATACAGCTCCTAAACGTGAAAAAATGCAGCCTAAAACATTTAAAGTTGATGATAAAGTTCGTATAAGTAAGTACAAAGGAGTATTTAGTAAAAGATATCTGCCAAACTGGACTAATGAAGTGTTTACAATCTATAAAGTGCAACCAACAATACCTGAAACTTACATCTTAAAGGACAACAAGGGTGAATTACTCGAAGGTGGATTCTACGGACATGAGTTGTTAAAATCATCAGTCGGCGATGTATATCTTGTTGAAAAAATTTTACAAAGAAAAAAGGATAAGGTTAAAGTACGTTGGTTGGGATTTGATAAAAGTGAAGACTCTTGGATCCCTACAAAAGACTTGGTGTAGCAATTTTTCAACTCATTACGTGTTTAACCTTTAGACAAGATGGAGATTGTGCAACAAAAGGATCGATTTTTTATTAATAATATTGATGAATTAACAGTTGACAACGACAAGTTAAATCATGGAAAACATGGTGAACTACTGCCAAACACAATAAGATGTTTAATAACTGGACCGTCAAATTGTGGAAAGACGAATGTGGTTTTTAGCTTAATAACAAATCCTAAAGGATTACGTTTCAACAACATTTATATCTTTTCCAAATCTTTGCAACAACCCAAATACCAATTATTGGATAAGGTACTCGCAAGTGTGCCTGAAGTTAATTTCTACAAGTTTAATGCTAGTGAAACTATAATGGAGCCAAACGAGGCTAAACCATTTTCTATATTTATATTCGATGATGTATCTTGTGAAAATCATGACACTATTAGAAGTTATTTTGCCATGGGGAGACATTATAATATTGATAGCATTTATATTGGCCAAACTTACAGCAAAATTCCAAAACAACTAATAAGAAATAATGCAAATCTACTTATTATCTTCAAGCAGGATGAAACAAATTTAAAGCACATATATAATGATCATGTAAATGCAGACATGTCATTTGATAAATTTAAAGAAATGTGTGGCAAAGCATGGGCTGAAAAATATGGATTTCTTGTTATTATGAAAGAAGAAGCTATAAAAAATGGAAGATATCGTATAGGATTGGATAAATTCGTATTAATCCATTGAACGATTAATGATACGTTTAGTAATAGATTGGACCTCGCAGCGTAAACATGGTGAACCAAGAAAAACTATTAAAAGAAATAAAATCACTGAGTGACTCGATTAGACTTAAAAATCGAGCATTAAGAATGGGTTTGAATGAAAGAGAAGAATTCCTGGAGACTACATTTAAGCCTATTACAGAACCTTTAAAACAGATAACAGAAACTATTGGTAAACCTCATTATGAAGGAGATGTTTTGCTACCTGTTTCCAAATTTGAAGTAAAGAGTTTAAAAAGGAAGAAGATGATGATTCTTACACAAGTGATAGTGAAGTTTCTCAAAAAGAAGAAGAAGAAACAAGAGAAGAAGAACCAGAAATAAATGTTCAAAAAGAAGAAGAACAAGAACAACATATACCTGAAGCAGAACAATCAATTCCAAATCTAACAAAATTAAGTAGTGATATATTGCAACAAGGACCTCTTGGAAGAAAGTATATCATGAAGATGTTACATGAAATAAAAGCAAACCCAAAACTACACAAGTCACATGTATATGGAGCGAGAATTGATGGAAATGAATTAAAAATAGGAGATTCAAAAGTACATTTGACTGAAGATGATGACATTGTTATTGGTGAGCATAAATATAAAGGAACAAAAGGATTATTTGAACTGATTTTTAAAAATATACCTATAAAATATACGGTACAAGATTTAAATACTTTTAAAGAAATTTTGCAAAATACTAATGCTCATAAGAAGAATTACTCCAAAGATTCAATGATAAATAGAACACGCGCAACTAAATATACAGTTGTAATAAAAAGATTGTTTCCGCTGAGAAAACTACCAACATTACGAACTGCGCCCGCTTTGAAGAAACCGCTAAAGAGGAAGTCTTTATCACTTATGGACTTATCACTTATGGATGAATATGGTAAAAAGAAAAAAGGAGAAACTTCGACGTCTGGTAAAGGTTTAATGAAAAACCTATATAATACAAATGTGATTTACTATAATGATATAAATAAATTGGTTGATAGAATGAGACTATTACATGAAGCCATGGAAGCTGGTCATACAGGCTTAAATAATGAATGGGTGGCTTTAGTTGACGAACTTCGAAATCGTGGAATAGTTGTATAAATCATCACGGATATATAAGAGAGCTGTGAGCATACAGTGGATCAGTTCAATCATGAGCGTCGACAAGTTTGGACGGTACTCCGGGCTAGGAGTACAAGGAGGAGAAAACAGAAAAAGAAGTGGATCGCCGCAAACACCTGAAGGTGACTATGATATGAGTAACAAACGTTTAAAATTTGTTAAAGACCCAGAAGAAGATACTGATGGAGCAAATTTAAAAACAGTAAAAGAAGCAACTTCAACATCATTGAAATTAAACAAGAATACTTACGATGTTAAATCACATAGAATAATTCATGTTGGTAAACCAACTGACAGTTCTGATGCAATTAATAAAGAGTATTTATCATCTGAACTTTCAAATACTTTAAAATTACAATGGGGTAATAATTTAAAAGATGGACAGACATATGATGCTGGAAATCATAGAATAACCAACGTGGCAAATCCAAAAAATGATAAAGATTCAGTTAATAAAGAATATTTACATTCTATAATACCGGAAAAGACTCAACGCGGATTTTCTTTTTATAAATTTATAATAAATGACATTGGATACCCAAAGGAAGATGGGGATGCTGTAAACCTGAAATACATCAAGGACAACTGTATTTTACAAGATGGTGATGAAATCGATTGTCATGGGAAAGTGTTGTCAAATGTAAAGTTCGCTTCTCAACCAAAAGACGCTGTTACTATGGAACAGTTATCTAAAGAATTAAAAAGGGGAACATCGAATTTTGTAAAACATGAAGATGCCGTGCTAAAGCGAGGAGATACATTTATACATGGAAATGAAAAGTTTGATTTAATGCAAGGAAATAATGATGAATGGGATGCAGGACATAAAACAATAACAAATGGAAGATTTGGTATAAAAGATACAGATGTACCTCTAATGGTGCAAACATTAATTGCGAGTGGTGGTACATTAGGTACATACAATGGTCGTAATAGAAGAATAAAAGATATTTATCCTGGTTATGAAGATGATGATTGTGTTACATTGAGACAAACAATAACTTGGGATAAACACTTTGGGACCAAATATGATGCAAAGATGAAGAAAATAATTAATATTTTACCAGGAGAAGATTTAAATGATGCTGCTACTATTGGACAAGTCATAACAACGTCGAAAAGTGATTCGACTGCTTACACGTGTAATGATAAACGTATTATGCAGTTACACGATCCCCAACATCCAAAAGATGCTGTAACTTTAGACTGTTTAATAAGAATAGTGGGCAATTTACTTATCGATACCCACAATCATATAGCTAGTACAACGAGTCATGTGATGATTCAACCCGATGAACGAGAAGCTTGGATTAAAAATAGAATTATAAATCAGTATATAATTAATTTGAATAATTAAGTATTTAAATATAAAAATTGTGCATGTGTTATTCATTTATGTAAAGCAGCTCGTGGAGTAAACACGCTGGTTATATAAGACGACATAATGAAGACCGCAATGCTCAGTCGTCGTCAAGACAGCGGCAAGAAAGGACGTGGTATAACATCAGCTGCGTTATCCCTGCTAAGACGGATTCCTGTTGGTGCTGTTCTAAATCGAGCAATAGACGCTTTACCATACGAATTTCATCTGCCCGGAGGCTATCAATATTGTGGACCCGGAACTAAGTTGGCAAAACGTTTAGCAAGAGGAGATCCTGGAATTAATAAATTAGATCAAGCTTGCAAAGAACACGATATAGCGTATTCCAAGTTTGCAGATTCAACAAATAGATCAATAGCGGATAGAGCGCTAGCGGAAAAAGCTTGGCAAAGGGTTAAATCAAGTGACGCCAGTATTGCGGAAAAAGCAGCAGCTTGGGCAGTGACAACAGCCATGAAGACGAAAGCTAAGTTTGGTGGTGGAAGACGACGCGGGAGAAAACCTAGTAAAAAAGAAGCTGCAAAAAGAGGCGGGAACATCAAAAGAAGACGTCGCACTAACCCTAAAAGGAAAGTCAAGAAAACATCCATATGGTCAATGGTAAAAAACGGATCGGGTCTTTACTTAAGACCGTACCGTGTGTATTAAATGAGAAGAATAAATTGATAATTCCAAATGAAGCATTAACAAACTATCAACTGTCAAAATATGTGAAATGTTTAAGAATACCATTCTTCAGAGGAGTTTTTATGAAAGATACATTACCAAATAGAGTGTGGAAAAATGAAACTGGAATAGTAAACTTAGACTCTAATTATGGACCAGGTACTCATTGGGTATGTTATAAAAAACTTGGAGAAAATGTTTACTACTTTGATAGTTTTGGAAATTTACCGCCACCAAAAGAACTTCAACATTATTTTCGGGACTCCAAGAATATATTCTACAACTACAAAAGAGAACAACCTAGCAATACAGAAATATGCGGACATTTATGTTTAGAGTTCCTAGCGAAGAGCGTCAGTCAGCTTTAAGATGTCATCGTATACAGTGTCGCTGAGCGGAAATTCGTCAACATTGAAAAGTACACTTTTCCCAGCGTTACGTTTATCTACGGACAAACTATGGGAAGCAGCATTATTGGATTTGACTACATACAATTCAATTCCCAATGTTACAGAAGGGAAAAATAATTTACTACATTATTATGAGAGTAAAGATGAAAAAGGAAATTATTCACAATTGAAAATAATTCCATTATCTACAGGAGCATATGAAATAGACGATATAAACCAAGTATTACAAAAAAAGCTTGGAGAAGAAAATATTTCTATAAAAGGTAATAATAATACATTAAAAGCAGAAATAACTTCAAAGTATTATATAGATTTTAGCTTAGACCACTCAATCGGCAATTTGCTCGGATTTTCAAAGAAGAAAGGAATTTTAGCTCCTGGAAATGATTATACTGGCGATACAACAGTAACAATATTAAAGGTGAACAGTATTGATGTAACGTGTAATATTATACACGGATCATATAGAGATGGAGTAAATCAACACATATTACATACATTTTACCCCACAGTAGCTCCTGGTTTTAAAATAGTTGAGAAGCCACAAAACCTGATATACCTACCGTTAAACACCAGTTTCATTTCAGACATCGTACTGAACATATTGGATCAAGACGGCATTAGTGTTGACTTTAGAGGAGAAACAATAACTATACGGTTACATATCAGAGCAGCAACATAAAGTCAACATGGGATTATCATTTAAACCACAACGGAAGAGTCGGGAGCTCAGTAGCTCCTCAACATTCGACGAGTTAACACCGGACAACATACGCTTCCTACAAAAGATCGGACTAAAACTTGCCAACCATGGATATACTGGATATAGCGCAAGGACCGACATTCGACGAAACCCTATGGGAGAAGGAATATCACACTCACAACCCTTACACTTCATCAAAATTAAATAATAATGATGAAATAAGGATTCCCATTCAACAACAAGATATCTACACATTACCATGTGAAAGTTATTTATATATCGAAGGAAGAGTAACAACATTGGATGGAAAATCTGGTTCAACTGTTCCTTTTATAAATAACCCTATGGCATATCTGTTTGATGAAATTAGATATGAGATATCTGGAGTAACAGTTGATTCAACAAAAAAAGTTGGTATATCAACAACTTTGAAAGGATTGACTTCAATAACACCCCATGAAAAGAATTCTTTAATCTCGGCTGGATGGGTGACTCCTGATAAAGACACTATTACTCCTAATTCAAAAGGTTACTTTGATTTTAATGTGCCTTTACGATTGCTTTTGGGATTCGCAGAAGATTACAAGAGAATAATAATAAATGTAAAGCAAGAACTGGTACTGCTCAGATCTTCAACGAATAAGGATGTAATACAAGCGCCAAGTGGAACAAAAGATGCCGATTTGGAATGGCAACTTCAATTGGATAAAGTTGTATGGAGAGTACCACATGTCAGATTGGCGGATGAACATCGAGTATTATTATTGAAAAAATTAAAATCTGACCGTGATATTGTAATACCATTTAGAAGTTGGGAATTTCATGAATACCCCATATTGCCTCAAACAGAAAGACAAACATGGACTGTTAAAACCTCTACTTATTTAGAACGAGCAAGGTACATAATAGTCGGTTTTCAGACTAAACGAAAAGATGTTATAACTGCGCACGCTGGTCAATTTGACCATTGCAAGATAAAGAATTGCAAAGTTTTTCTAAACTCTCAGTTCTTTCCATATGACAGTTTAAATGTTTCATTTGACAAGAAACGTTATTCCATTCTATATGACATGTATGCAAGATTTCAATCGTCATATTATGGTAAGACAAATACACCACTACTATCACCAGAACAATTTTATTCAAAAGCTCCAATTGTTGTAATCGATTGTTCAAAACAAAATGAATCTGTGAAATCTTCAAGTGTAGATATAAAAATTGAAATGGAATTTGAAGATAAAATACCAGATGGTACTTCAGCATACTGTTTAATTCTACATGACAAAATAGTTACTTACACACCGCTGACAGGAATTGTGAAGAATGTACTTTAAAAAAGATTAATACAACATCTGCACGATTTGTAAGGTTTTTACAAAAGATCAACAATATCTAGGTCATCTGCGAGTATAAAAGCGAGAAAGAAGAGCTGGAAATTCATTTCATCTTTGATTGTCGTATGGGTAACATCGTCCGCAAGATGAGTTCTGCTACATCAAGTGCTAATGAAGAAACTACACCTCTTATGGCTGACAATAGTTTGGATATAGAAAGACAAGTTGAACAGGAAATGGAAGAGTTCCTCAAGTTTAAACATAAGAAGACAGACGAAGAGGAAGTTGAAAAAGAAACGAAGAAAAGGAAAATTGAAGATAACATTTCTACCAACATCTTAATGGAGGTATTTCTTAGAATATTTTATCCTATTTCTTCTTGTATGACAAAGACTGTGTCTGCTGGAGTAATGAAATCATTGGATTACTCTCCAACTGTTATTTTGAATCACGGATCTAAAATGGTAACCTTCACTGAATCTTCTTGGGAATCTTTTATGAAACATATACATCTTTTGGAATGCTATTTGAGTAACAATACGTTTGGAAGAAAAACAAAACTAGGTTTGTTCGAATCAAATATTGAAATCAATATTGTTAAACAACGTGGTCAACAACTAGTTCGATTTAGAGATTTAACTAAATATAATATAAAAATACATTTGACAAAAGAAGAGTTTTACGCTTTAACTTGTGCTACTGGTCCTATAAAAAGATATTTAAAACAGCTAATATTCTCAAGTACAATTATCAAAGATTATTTAACTGATGCATTGGATAGACAACCATATGTTCCAATCCTATACGGTCCAGTAGATACTTCAATCTTCAATAGGATCCCGCATGAAGTAGAGATGTGGAGACAGTTACACCACAATCAAACCAACTTTAATTTAGATGAAGAAAAAAAGCAAGAAAACAAGGAAAACGAATCACGTTTCAACAATCAACAATCAACAACAAATTAAACAGACAAAGAATATTTTAAGTAAGAAGAAGAAGAATGTTGGAGTATAAAAGGCTGTCAATCCGCATTGACATACCAGTTGTCTACTGAACGTCATCATGGATAAACGAGTTTCATTCTCTAAGAAGACGGAAATAATGGAAGTAAAGCGAGGTATCATAGAGTTTCAGGCATTCCGTGGTAATGATGGAAATTTTATAATTAAAGAGTTAGTGGTACTAGATATGATAACATCTGTTGTTTATCATTTTTTATTCATGCCTCCTTTGCCGTTCAACAGATTAACAACCAAAGCTAAAGTAACAAACAAATGGTTGATGAAACATTTTCATAATCTAACATGGGATGAAGGTTTTATAACCTACAATATGATGCCACACATTATGAATCATTTCTGCAAAGAGTTCAAAACTATTTTTACAAGAGGATTGGAAAAAGCAAATTGGATACAAGCATATACAAACCATGAAGTGATAAATGTGCAAATGGAGAAAGATTTTTATTGCTACTTTGCTAACATCTGTATTGCATCTAAAAACTTTAAACATCGGCAGTCTCAATGTGCTTTAAAGAACGCATATCGTTTGAATGTCTATCTCCAGCAAAGTGGTGGGGGAAGCGATGGGTATAAAAGCGAGAGCGGCACTATGACAATGCATGAGTATTACTCTAACCTCCGAGGAGTCAACACCTCTGACGCGCAAGCACAAGAAGAAGAAGACGAACAATAGTAAGAAAAAATAATGGCATCGCAAACTTTTCTACAGTCGCTTGTTGATCAATTCAACAAACATTCTAAATCTACAATACTACCGACTAAGAAATGTTCAGAATTGAAAGAAGAAAAACATTACATTATTCACACTATTAAGAAGATGGAAACATCAGTTGGAGACGCCATCAATTGCACATTGAGTGAAGCACCCTACACACCTGGTGATGAACCGAAATTTCAAGTATTTCTTCCCAAACGCTTCGTTCAACTGCTGCAGAATGAAGATTTACGACTGATTCACCCCGGCGCACTCTATTTGGCATCCCACGGTCCTAGTGGAACCAACTCTACTGAACTTACACTTCATGTTACGCCTACTAGCAACTAGTCTGTAGTTTATATATACTGTTGTACATGTGTGTAACTGATTTTAAATAAATAAAAAATTAAAATGAAAAAAAATAATAAGAAAAGGCAACATATCGATAGTGTTTCTGCACTATCGATATGTTGCTTTTTTTAAAAACACGTTTGGATGACCTTGACCTAGTTTCGAGGGTATATAAAGGCCGTAATTTTCTTGAGGATCTCATCAGTCTACGACTACCTTTCGTGCTGTACACATCTCTGTTGGCTCTCCAGTTATTACGAATAACAACATGTCTCTTAAGGTTAAGTGTGCATCATATGATACCACCACCATTACAACTTTTGAAGAACTCGACGATTTTATTAATGAACTGCGAGTGTTACTTGCCGGTGGTTATCGTTTAAATATTGATGTTTACGCTAACAACATGAGGATGTTTCCTAAACAGAAGTTCTGCAACGAAGAAGTATTCGTTTCCACACAACCTTCAACTACAACACCATCTACTCAAAGTAATGTTAAGTTCCAGAAATATTACTAATGTTAAATAATATCAAGTGGTCGCTGTAGCATCTATAAAAGGACCGTGTAACCTAACAGAATCATCATTTGCTCTCCAACTGACGCAGCGAAAACAACTACTAATACCATGTTGTACAGAATGATGATTGAATTCAATGGAAAAATCTACGGAAAAGACTATCAAAGTGTAGAACAAATGACGTCCGATCTTCAAGTATTGACTAAAGAGGGATTCCAACCAAAATTAATTCTAAAATTTCCTGAAGTACATCCACTCTCCACTGAAGATCTCATCGCCATGGCTAAAGAAGAAAAAGAAAAATACAAACAAGATGTAAAGAAAGAAAAAGAAAATGAAAACTCAGTATCTTAAATAAATACATCTTACACTTGTAAGATGATCTTTTTTAAAACTCCATTTGGATGACCTTGAGATTACCCCCACCACTTTTCCTAGTCTATAAAACACGCTATCCTACACTATACAACTTCATTTCTTGCCAACACTTAGAAGCGCCAACATGGAAGAGAAGAAAAACGAGGACGCACCGCGCTACTGTTGTGAACAAAAATGCACCGATTTAGGAAGATGGATGGTAGACGGATTAGCTTGTACAAAGTGTGAATTCTTCGGATCCTGTTACTGCAAATGCAAGACAAAGCAACTACCACCACCGGAATTGCGAACCATCAAAATTTATAAATCACGATACTTCCACACTTGCTGTCCCCAGAGGTGTATCAAATTTCATCCGGAAAAACTTGTCAATTGTCGAGAGTGCAATGCATATTATAAAGACCACTTTTGTACATGCATCATAAGTGCGTGCAAGTACAGATCAGATTGGTCTACTGATCCTGTTGAAGCTTCAGATGTATAGCTGTAGTCACTGAATGCAGCCCTTTTTTAAAACTCCATTTGATTGACCTTGAGATTACCCCCACCACTTATTTTTTACAACATATATTCTACGGATCATTCGATACGCTTCTCATTCTTATTTCATTACTCGCACTGAGAACAACATGGATGATAAATTCATTTCCTTTCAACATTTAATTACCGACAGAGAAGAGATGGAAGAACTATTCCAAAACTTACTCACACTCATTGATAACTATCCTTTAAGATGGATCAACATCACAGTGCAATACGTCAATCCTACCAAAATATTTTCATCCTCATCATCATCTTCTGCCACCTCCATGTCTTCATCGTCGCAAAGTGCAGAGGAAGAGGAACAGACAACTAATGGTGTTAAAATTGTTGAATTAAACGACGAGGAACAAGAAATGCAAGCTCTGGTTAAATATAAATTTAATATTTAATTTACAAACATTATTAGTATTCCTAACTTAAAAATACAACTAATGGTTATCTTAGTACACCTCCTACTACCTACCCTAACGGCGTTTTGCTGCGAAATGCGCTGGCCAACGATTCGCATGGGGGTATATCACCCTTCCCCCACCACGCCACCACCCCTCCACTTCCCCCACCACGCCACCACCCCTCCACTTCCCCCTCCACCGCCCTTGCCCGCATATAAGCGAGCCGCTGACTGACGCTCGCCATTTGTTTCCCGACTCCCGTACGATGAACAACGATCCGCTAGCACTAATGAAATCTACTTTTGTAATTAGAACAAGACATGATTTAAAAGATATAATGGAAACTTTAGAAGATATTATAGACAAATTCCACTGCATCACTATGAATTTGGATCTTGCTTACGGTTGTCCAACATGCGATAGAGTTGAGACTGAAGATGAAGATAGTTTGCTAAAACTCACTCCTGCATCCTCCAAAACTACACCGACAGCTGACGACGACGTTTGATCGGACACACAACTGTTTTTTTTTAACCCCCCACCACTTTCCAGTAAATATGCTCTGTCCTCATCTTCGTTTCTCATTTCATCGCCAACTTTCCGACCGTCAACACCGCTCCCGTTTCACCTACAGAAATTAAAACAAGCACACAAACATGATGGATGATTTTTCACTTAAAACACAATTGGAAGAGGACAGACTCAAACTAGAGATCAACAGGCTGCAATTGGAAACGGAAAATCAACAAGGGATGGTTCGCCTGCTGCAACTGTTCAAATGCGTACTGTGCATGTTGTGCGTCTACCTTCTCTTCGCCACCACCTTCGGCGTCTACCACTCCCTCACCAGTGGACGGCACTCCAACACCTCTCTGCACAAGAACACGACTTTGATTTAATTTTAAAAATAAACTAAAACCTCCCGCGGCCCGGCGCCGCCCCTCCCAAAACCCCCACCGAGCCCCTGCGGCTCCCACTTTTTTAAAACCCCCTCCGGATGACCTTGACCCACTTCCCAAACCCATCCATCACTGTCACCCCCACCCCACACTTCCAACCCCACACCTGCCACTTCCAACCGCTGACCTTGAACTGGGCCAGGAGTGGCCAAAAGACACTACTCGCGTACAACTTACTTCGTGAAAGGCATCATAATGAAAGGCGACTCTAACTTTTACATATCAATCAACTATTAGATCTTCCAAATGTTTCTGCGCCAAACATCAATGGAGATAGACAATTCGCCAATAGTTTCAACGAAAATACTCCATCTTTTCAAGCCCTAAATTATGACATCCAAAACTAAAATCTCTTATTTTCCTTATTATTACTGAGAAAATTTGATCTCAAACTTAGCCAGAAATTTCAATACGTTCGTAACCTTACGGATGTTTCCAACCACTCACTACCTACACTACCACAGCTGCTATGCTATCCCAAAAAATGAGATTTACTGCTGATCAAAATAAGCTTAGTAAAAGTAAAGTAACTTCAACCAGTTTCGGTCAAGAGAAATGTCGCTATGACAGTCACACAAGCTTCACGTAATAGCAGTAATTCCAACCAGTCTGTTACTTGCTTTGTATGTAACCAGTTCACAAAGTATACGTGTGCTCCTTATTTCTAGCTCAGTCACCAAATGAACGATTTAAATTAGCGGAACAATCGGATAGATGTATTGCGTCGCATCGATGTATAGTGTCTTGGATAAATTCCACCAACGCATGTAAGTCTAAGTCTTCAGGTAAAAAATGTGGTAACCATACCACTTTGTTACATTTTTACCATGATAAAACCGATCCAATGGAATGTAACAAAACAAACAAACAATCCCTTAACAAAGCCTGCTCAGTTCACACTAAACACATCTGTGTTCCTAGTTTCAAACAACTAATCAAAGTAAAAAACTACTGTATTGTTAGGTACATTACGACGTAGTTCAAATCACATCCTCAAGTGGTAAACCACATGTATTTAGAGCTCTCATTGTCTCATTGATCTGGCTGTATGTTCAATTTAATAACCGAACGAGCTGCCATGATTTTGAATTTGAAACAAGCTAAGTCAATTCAACTGTTCAATTCTCCGGAATCGATCAACATATGACTCAAGAAAAAGGATAGATTTTCATTGATCTTAAGACTTTGTCTAGGAATACTGTAGCAGAAGCTGAGCCTGCGCTAATTCTCGATCGACAACTTATTCGTTCTAATGAACTCGCTGACCCTACCTTTCACGTCCCAAGTTGCATTGACTTAGTCATTGGAAGTGCTTTCCTCACCTTCTTACACAGAATCAGTTTTCACTTGGTCCTAATTTACTCACTGCTTTTATAACTCACTTTGTTTATGTACTCATGGGTACTGCTTCATGAATAACTCCAGTCAACCAGACCAACAATATATCAAAAATCAATGTATGTCTCCATGCTATGAATGAGAATGATTTACAGTCTGTAATTCAGAAGGACAACCTAGAAGAAGTCCCTTCTAAATGTACTTTCTCGAATGAAGAAACTCTTTGTGACAATCACTGATGGTCCGCTCTAATCGAAGGAAAGAGCTATTTTACTCTTAGTTTAAACCCCTTCATAAAGTTTCAACTCCGCAATGGAAAAGAGTGGAACGTCCTCCACCCGTTCGAAGTCAACCATGAGGATTACATTATTTAAGGTTAGAGGATTTATAATTTCACAGCTGAAAGTATGAATTCTTCTTAATTAATTGCTGTACATATCTATCTTCTTATTTCTATAAGGGTTTCGTCTGTTACGTCCCTTTTTCTCTTGATCTACTGAACCGATTTTTAAGATTGAGGTGTCATTTTAAAGCTTAGGATATACCGCAGTGACGAATCGTAATTAAAAAGGTCATATTGGTTCGAGCTTCGCCCCCCTACCTTTTGATTTATTTCTAGAGGGCGCTTTAAAATGTTGACCAACTTTTATTGTAAGTTCTTCAATGTGAATTTTAATTTAACAGCTGATTACCTTCAGATGAATTTAAAAAGCCAGATAGTAAACAAAAAAAGATCTATGTCACTTCATAATCAACATTCACGTACTGTAGGTGAGTTTCACTCATACAGGATTATAAAATGCGCAATTTGCGCACGGACCACCTCGTGAATTTTAATGATAATCTACTTATCTACTACATTACTTAAGAAGATAAGTGATTCTGACGTATCCACCTTGTTGCACAACATATTCATTTGATCTCAAATGATTGTTCATGATAATAGAATAATTAAATTAACTATCGTAGGCAATAAATAAATTTTAAATATCTTACTCAGGAGTTATTCCAATTTTGTTTAGTAGGCTGCTAAATACCAAACAGACCCACTTACATTTAATTGCTGTTACATAATAAAGTAATTCCACACTTTCTCGTAATATTACAGTTTATAATTTGACTGCACGCAAAAGTAATTTATTATCTAGTGAGATGATTATTTAAATAGCCATTATTTATTTATTTACAGCTACTTAAACACGTTTGATGAGTTTTGTTGGGCCTTGACACTCCAAATTCATTCCAATACCACAGGTATAACATAATACCGATAATCCACCTAGAAATAAGAGAGAAGAATTTTATAGGATATCGTAAACAACATTTTCATAATATTGAGGATTTGATTTGATTTTATCATACAGTTTTCAAATGCGATCCAACAAAGAATTTTTGATCAGCAGTATTGTAAAGGAATAGGTATGATTGAAAATATTATTAATAAAAAAAAACCGATATGGTTTTATTTTTCTCTTTTCAGAATAATTACACCCTTTTATTGTGTACTTATAAAAGGGTGTAAAAGGTTTTTTTTTATTATAAAGACCGAGGGTTCAGTCTTATCATTTTTAATAAGAGTAGACAAAATTAAACTACTCGTTGATTTTATTAAAATATCGTTTGTTTTTATTAAAACTACACGTTGTTTGTTACACATTGATTTAAAAATGGATAACATTTGGAAATATTCTCTACAGTTAATTAATAAAATACAGTTTCTAAGATGAAAATCGTGTTTATAAAGGCCTGTATTTTATTAAACTGTTTGCTGTAATTTCTTACGAATCTTGAATTGAAATTCTAAATTTTGTTTACATAGAAATACCGTAAAAGAACCAAAAAATCATGAAATTAGTTGGAAAAATTTATAATTAAGAAAAGCACTCTTAAATAATAAAACAAAGGAGATAATCAATTGTGTTGAGCGAACTATCCTACAGATGTGGGGGCAAGGGAGCATATCGAATGGGACCACCTTTAAAAACAGCTTTTTTGGACTCTGAATTTTAGCGTAGGCCCATGACTTAGACTGATGCTACAAGAGAACTGCATGCATTTATCACCTATGCTCTTATATTTATCTATACCCTAGATGCTTATTTAAACTTATTTAAGTGTTTTGGGTAATAATTTTTGTTCAGTCTCTTTGTCATTTTATGAACTACTGCTAAGTACTAGTACTTTACTAAACATTCATAATATGAAATCCACCGCATTTTGAGTTAAATCTATAAAATTGTTCTAAAAGTTATTCCCAAGTGTATTTTTATAAATTATACTCTTAAACAAAATCAAATAAAAGTTTAAAAAATATACGTCTGTGATCCTGACAAAGTTGCATTGGTGTATGTAATGGACACTTGCTGTATACTGTAGATGTACTTTTTGTTAACGGGCAAACCACCAGGCCGAGAGTGAGAGACATGACTTTATGTGTCGTCTGCTTTAGGCGTGTTTTATGTCATGTGGATGTGTCAGCCGTTATTTTCACACCCACTCTTGCCCTAAAAGTAAGAGAGTGCAGTTCACTGTAAGGCCGCTTGATCTTTTTGACCTCACATTTTTCTGTAACACACAAAGGGAATCGCACAACTGCAACGAAACGAAATATTTTTCATTACCTAGGTCACCAATAAAGTCTTTTTATTACTTCTATACAAGTGTTGTTGCCCTTTAAGTGTTAAATGTTTCAAGGTTCAATTTTCACTTTAGGTAACTAACCTCTATTCTCGTCACAGTGCCACATCTATTATTAAGTCATTATTGTTATTACTATTTAGCGGGCGAGCAAAAAAAGAACAATATTCCTGCTTTAAGTATTTCAGGATTTCAATAGTTTTGTTATGAAAAACAAATTGTATTGGGTGTCCATATGTTTATTTATGCCTAAAACAGAAATTGAATACAGTTGTATGAAAACAATTGGTCGTATGATCAAGTTCTAATTTCAGTTTTAACAAGTGCCTTCTCAACTATGCACAAACTCAATACACTTCTATGTGCGCTCCTTGTGTTATATGTAAATCTTCTAGGCGACATTTTAGTTTGGAAAAAGTTCCTGTTTTTTAATTATTTTTTTATTAACGACCATTTTTCTGTTTTAGTTAATATTTCCATAGTAATAGACGTCACTCCATTCATTATTTTCCCTTACATAATTCCCAAATTTGGATCTGTTGGAGAATAAACCAAATCTTTGACAAATCAGAGAATATAAAGACATCGAGAAAGATCAATCGTGATGAACGAAGTGGCAATTTAGTCGGGTCATATTACGATTAGTTTTTTCTTCATGTTTTTTGGTTGTTTGTTTCCGGATCAAAATTAGACTCTAAACTAGGTTAAATTACCTTATGGTCCGCCAGATTGATCCTTGGAAATCCTTTATGGATTACGCGTTTCGGCTTACAGCCATCTTCAGATCCTCAAGTAAGAACTTGCTTCCCATCTATTGGTGCGTCAAGGTTTTTAAAAAATATACAAAACACATAACACACGGAACACACGGACACGAAAACACGTACATGACACTTACAGCGCGTAGGCCTACAATAAAGATCGGAACAATTATTACAGAAGATGGCTGTAAGCCGAAACGCATAATCCATAAAGGATTTCCAAGGATCAATCTGGCGGACCATAAGGTAATTTAACCTAGTTTATTAGTTTTTTGTAGTACGTTATAAGTATAAACTGCATTGTTGTAAATCAAATTAGTTTAGGTGTTAACAAAATAATTAAAAAAATAAACTAGATTAAATTCCCTAAAAAACAGGAAATCTAAGATGGGTGTGGCTAATGGTGTCCGTACAGCAAAGCTATAAAATCATGGCAAGACTTTGTGGACACCCGGGATATTAAGTTGATTCTAATACTATCGATGCTACTATTACTTGCATTAGCTTCAACTATCACATAAAACCATAAAAGCAACTAACATAGGTTTTATACAAGATTTATTGTAAAATTATTCAATTAACATGAGGTGTGAAGCAAAAACTTTGAATGCGTTGCAAATAATGAAATTGACATCTTTCCAGTGGAAAGGGTCATTATTTCACGACCACAATTGTTATGGAGTTTTAATTAGTGCTACTCCGGGTGGAGTGAAGATTAACTCTCGTTTTTGCACCCAGTGGTAAAACATTATTTAATTATTAACGCTAAGAGGTTTTACTTTTAGGTGCTAATTGTATTTAAATTAATTACAAGAATATTATGTTTGTACATTAGAATAAGTAGTACATATATTTATTATTAAATCGCTATTGTTTTAGCGCATTAGCGACTATAGCCTTTTATAAATAAAATGTAGGCTATAAGAAACATTTTAATAGACGTATATAAAAAAACGTGAAACAAGTTGTTATATTACTTGTATTTATTTCAACTGCTATTGTCCCAAATAGTATTATGGTATTTCTCCCAATGACCAATCATTGTAATGCCAGTTACGTTTTAGGCGTATGAAATATTACAGCAGTCCGGCTAACGCTCCTTTCACACATCACGGTTTTGCCCGTACGATTAAAAATCGCCATGCGGACAGTCTAATAGAATCTTATGAGACCTTTCACACAGGCATGGCGACGGTCTTTAACCGGCTGCCAATTACTTGTACGTTATACTTGGACGGTTTTAAATCGTGCGGTTTTTTACCGCACGGCTAAAAATGTGTTGTGTGAAAGGAGCGTAACTCAAAATGGTGTGATGTCTAAGTAAATCTGGCACATAAATTTAAAGTGCAGAAGTGATAATTTTACTTGAATAATTCGAATGAATCAATAAATTATCAAATAAGAGATAGAAAGTCATATAGATATTAAACATATAAAGAGTAATATTTTTGCAATCTTGTGTAATTTTGCCCATTCAAATGTTTGAAAATAATAAAGCTATATCATCTGTCATGTTTAGTTTTACAATAGTTTAGTTCTATTGTTTACAATAGCGATTGTTATGTCTTTTTTCCGTAAAGGCTTGTTCATTGTTTAGCTCGTAATGGCCCTTTCAATATTTTTACTAACATTGTTACCACAACTATATTTGATAGTAAATACACGAATATTTAAAGTGTTAATGCACAAAAGTAGTCCTTTTCATTTATAAAACAATTTAGTTAGGATTACAGTATATAAAGCTCTTTTACAGCCCTGCCTACGCAGGCCGTCTTAACGCCGGCGCCGCGTCGCTGCACTGATTAAAGGACACCTAAGGAGAGACTGAAACGATTTTAAGTAAATCTCCTTTTAGCAAATCTCTTCTAAGACACAATCCTTTACAGCAGGTGGCAACTAATGAGTTGGGTTAGAGGCCATGATGACTCTATTCAGTTTCTTAAAATTAGGATTGAGACATAAATTATGAATAAATATATTTTGCATATATTTCAAATTTATATTTATTTATTTCATGATATATTACGAAATTGCATTGAAATCTACTTACAAAGTCATAATACTGCTTCACTGCTATAGTAAACATTTTA